>JADBJO010004561.1:22500-107500 GCA_016801955.1 Conus betulinus
AGAGCGTTTTTTAATCTCGTATTTTTCTGTCTTGTAACACTTGACACAATATTTAATAATTGATGACATGAACTTAGATTTTGTCATACGAGACAGAAGAGTTCTGTCACTGGATCAGAGGATGTGTCATGTTGTGCTTAAAACTGGGTGCCTTCATGTCTCAGGATAGACCGCAGCACAGTGATGGCAGGAAGTGTGCTGAAAAATATTAGATAATGGACAGTCCACCATCAGTAATTCAATTGTGTAACTTTCACATCACTTACTATTATTTTTTTAATATTAAATAGTTCTGATGATGATACTGACTCAAATACTGTGAGTGTGACATTGCTGCCACATTACACTCGTCAGGTCACTAAAAATACCATTTGAGAATAACGACTGTTGTTTTTGATCTGTTAATACGCAAAGATCAACACAAAATAAAGCTGTGAACCGTAGCTTGTTCATAACAAAATTATGTCTATCAATTTACGATCTTAAAACACATTTTTATTCATGTAGTTGTGTGACTGGAAAGAAAGGTGCAAGGAAAATTCTGGAATTTATGTGGAATATGTGCTTTGAAAAAAAAAAAAACATGACCTTATATGTGTGCACTGGAATTCATGTGACACACTTGTACAGTAACTGTCAGTATCTATGTGACTGCTTACCTGGGATACCTTGTCACAGCTTGTAATACATCACACATTGTCTTGTTTGTTTAACTTATAAAGATCTGAAAGCGAAAACTGTACGGACTGTCCTATTTGTATTATAATGAATAGAAGAATGTTAAAGTCTTGAAATTTGATCTTTTTTCATAAAACAAAAAATCTGAAATTCTTGAAGTGCCATTACTGGGACTGAAGGGTGTATGATTAAACTTCATGGCAGTTCATTTTACTTCCAAAGCTGAAGACATTCGATCTTCTGAAGACACTATGCTTAATGTAAAGAACTGCTGACTTGGACAGGAAAGCAAGTATGCATTTGTGCATGCTTACATGTTGACGTGTGGTGAAGATCTTTGTATGTACTACAGACTGAGTTCATAGGGCTTGCACAGTACACATGCATGAGTATTGCAAGTTGACTGTCAGTGTGCATTTTTGTGTGTGTGTGTGTGTGTGTGTGTGTGTGTGTGTGTGTGTGTGTGTACACACTCAAAACTGTTTTCGTGTTTTTGTCACCCAGCTACCATGAGGCCATATCAGAGCTGTCAGAACTATGTACATTATGAGTGTGTGTGTGTGTGTGTGTGTGTGTGTGTGTGTGTGTGTGTGTGTGGCCGCACGCTCTGCCTACTGAAGACACTCAAACTAGTCAAAGAGACTGTGTTTGCATCCAGACTTGTATAAAAACTTTGTAAGTGCGTGTCACTGTACTCGTTTCGTAGACTTGCATAAATTGTCAACTTTGTGTGTTTTGTGGTCTTGCATGGCACATAAGTTGCATACAATTATGTAGACTTATTTGTATGTTCTGAATATTTGTATTGGTGACCATCTTTGTGTGTACGCACCATGCATTACATACTACTGTTTATTGTGTAATCTTGCATTTCAATTAATGTATGCACAACACATTGCAGACTGATTCAGGGATTATAAACTATGCGAAAGTTTGCATTATACTTATAGACTGTCTCATCATGCGCTTTTTTAGACTGACTTAGCATGGTTTTATTACAGACTCAGACTGTGTATCTTTGTTGACATTACATGATTACTGTGTACATCTGTGTGCTTAAGATTAACCATAATATGTAAGATATATACACACACACTAGAAGTGGCATATATGACAAACTGTGAACATGTGTTTGCGAGCAATGTGCAGGGGTATTACTATCACCTTGCATTGCAAATCAAACTTTAATTCTTGTATAATGCATGCTGGGGATGACTAAGTCATTCTCTGTACCACATGTGCTTGCATTGTAGATAAGTCAACTATATCTGAGTGCTTGCATTTCAAACTTTATGTATGTGCTCGTATAGAGATTGTCTACATCATGTGTGTGTGGGGGGGTATGTGTGCGTTTGCTTAGATAATGTTGCTTATAGCCAGGCTATAACTGCAAAGGGCCATAACTTTAGTAAACACGTTAAACCCTTGAAACAGGCTATATTGTCGGTTTTGTAGACAGTTGTCTCCAGATATTGTCAGTGAGGTAGAGGGGGTCTCCAGGGGGGGGGGGGGGGGGGGGGGGGATTCAATATTCTGATTGTTTAAAAAAAAAAAAAGGAACATTGATTCAAGTTGTATTAAGAGAGATTTTCTGTTTTGTGTATCAATTTTTGCTCCAAAGAGAAAATGATTTAATTTGGTTCAGGTCAGTTTTCTTAAACTTCAATATTATTAAGTTTCATACAAGTATCTAACTGATTAAAAAGACAAAAAAAAATTAACATTGATGGAGTTTTCCATTGGAACTATCCAGAAAGTTACGAAAATATGGCACTGAATGAAGTGAGGATGATGTTGGTGTTGCAGGCGGCAGGCTGGGCTGTCATGCCAGCCGGCCTTGAGAGGAACTGAAGCAAAGCAGCCGACCTCACAAGATTGCTGCCTCTTTGGGAATGAAACGAGGCCCTCCACTGCTGTAGGGTGGGGAGTCCACAAACGGACAGCCCAGTCGGCCATTGCGTGATGGAGCCCAGCTGGGGGGGTACCGTCACTGGTTTTGTGCGCATGGTGATGTGCGTCATGGTCTGACTCCAGCATCAGGGCTCACCGCGCCTCCGGTCACTGTGAGGGGATGAGGATGGCCCACCGGCACAGTAAAAAATCAGAGTCTGTGCCAAGTTCTCTCCCTTTTCCAACCAACGGTCAACACAGCCATGAGGAGAACCCCAATTATCTGGTGTACAAAAAGGTTGGTGGTCTTCCCCCTCCCGTAGTTAACCCTTACGCTGGTAGTCGCAGCATAAGTTGCACCATTACGTCATGGCCGTCACTGGTTGTCACGACATAAGTCGTACTGTAGGGTGAGCCTTGTGAGCCTAGTTTTACTGACACGCGCAGATACGAAACTTTGGCTCAGTGAGAAACTAATTTGCATGAATGACAGAGAGAGCCCAGGACATGGATTTTCAGCGTTTTAGCTTGCTTTATGGTTAGTAGCAGCTTGTAATGCATAGGGTGACTCAATTCATCTGGCAAAAAAAAAATGGCGGCGCCCAAAGGAGAATGTGATAGAATTAGGAACTTATTAGATGTTTTTGCTGAATTTCTTGTGGGGAAAAAAACAAGTGAAGAAGTTATTGACATTGTTAATGAACTGTGTGTGGTGGGTGATAGTTTTGATTTAGATCAAGCACCATGTGTTTCATGATTTTGAGATCGACACAAACAATGACTGGATGAGTGCCTAAGGGTGACAGAAATCTCAAGATTCCATTCAGTGGGGAAAAAATCTCAGTGTAGCACTTCCAGATGATCCTAAACCTTTCAAAACATAAACAACGAGAGTGTGGGCTAACTATTGCATTTGTTGATAGTGACCATTTTTTTGTGTGTGTTATCAACACATAATTTCAATGGGAAAACTGAACTGTACCTTATACATTCTTGCCTGGATTACCTGCATGGAAGAGGGGTATAATCCACTCTGACTTTCCTTTGAAAAAGGCTGCAACTTGAAAAATTATGCATATTATACATACGTAATTATTTTTTTCATACTTTGCTTCTGTTAATTCACCAGACAGCGTACTTAATAATACGTTGTTAAATGTGCCAGAGTAAGCGTTAATATTTTTGTTTATAATGTTCAAAAGAAGAGATATGGTTCACGTGTAAGTGACTGATAAACACATTAGAACAGCACACATTTTTTCCCCATGGATGGTGTTTGTGGGCTAAAGCAACTATTTCTAGGGCCGAAGGGGGGAAGGAGGAGGAGGGGAGGCAATGAAAATTTGAAGAAGAAAATCATATTTCAGAATGCCAGTTAACAGGTGATAAAATGCCTTACAGGTGTGCATCATCACCACCGCCATGTAAGTCAGACACATGCGCCAAAGACATCAGTTATTCTGAAGATGTGGTCCCAGCCTTAAATCTGACATGCTCTGTGCAGCACAGATGGCCATATTTTAGCTCATGCAGCAGCTCCTTGGGACTAATGACATGTGCAGATGGCTGTATCCTAGCTCTAGCGGCAGCTCTTTGTGGCTACTGTGCTTCACCCTTTCCTCCTCGGACCCAGTTGACAGCTGAGTATCATCGCAAGGGATGAGCAGCCAACAGTACTATGTTGTGTGGCTTCGGTGAAGCTGTCAGATCATCATTGAAGCATTGCACTGGACTCCTAGGCTTTGTGGTACATGCATGATGCCAGCTCAGAGATCATGTTTGGCAGGTGGTTTTCTTTCCAAGTGTCATCTGGATCGCGTGTCTGTCTCAATGCTGTCAAGGGCCTTCACTTCCGCTACCGGCAGATCAAAGGCAGTCACTGAGAAACCATGTTGGAGATTCATGAGTGCTGTGAAAAACGATTTTGTGGACACAATACAAATGGGATTGGCTGAGTGCTTGAAGTACGACGACATCCCAGTCTCACAGACATGGAGCAAGCTTCAAGACAATGGCACTGTTAAGAAGCTTATAAAGTTGCCCTGATGGTCTGTCTATGTTCATTCCATTTTGCCTCTGTACTCAGGGTTTGAAATTTCTAGGTAATTTTGAGTTGTCCAGGGGAGAAATGAATAAAAAAAAAATCTCCTTGTTCCCCCATATTTCTGTTTGCCCTTTTAAAGTAAAGAGATGCTTATTAAAAGTAACTGCTAGGGATGCAGTGACAAACTGGCAGACATAATTCTGATGACGCTGATGACATGTCTAAGGTACTTAATTGCGCAACAGTGGTGGGGGAAAGGGGGTAAACTAGTGGTGGTAGCGAAGGTGTAAATGTGGAGAAGAACCGAGGGAAGCACAATCTGTCTGCTCTAATGCTTACTGTTCAGCCGTCCTTTCAGTGACGGGAAGAAACTAGTTGCCTGACAGACAAACAGAGAGTTTTAACTTGTCCGCCAGAACATTCTGTTGACACAGACAATGGGGCTGGTGTGTATTTGGAGCCCTAATTATGCCAGAAGATGTTGTTGACACAGACAGTGGGGCTGGTGTTTATTTGGAGTCCTAATTGTGCCAGAAGATGTTGTTGACACAGACAGTGGGGCTGGTGTTTATTTGGCGCCCTCATAGTCCACCAGAAGATGTTACCGACAATGGGACTGATGTGTATTTGGAGCCCTGATAGTCTGCCAGAAGATGTTGTCAGCAACAATGGGGCTGGTGTGTACTTTGGAGCCCTGGTAGTAGTCTGCCAGAAGATGTCAGCGACAATGGGGTTGGTGTGTATTTGGAGCCCTGATAGTCTGCCAGATGTTGTCAGTGACAACGGGGCTGGTGTATATTTTGGAGCCCCTGATAGTCTGCCAGAAGATGTTGTCAGCGACAATGGGGCTGGTGTGCATTTGGACCCCTGATAGTCTGCCAGGTGTTGTCAGCAACAATGGGGTTGGTGTGTATTTGGACCCCTGATAGTCTGCCAGATGTTGTCAGCAACAATGGGGCTTGTGTGCATTTGGACCCCTGATAGTCTGCCAGATGTTGTCAGCGACAATGGGGTGGTGAGTATTGGAGCCCTGATAGTCTGCCAGAAGATGTTGTCAGCGACAATGGGGCTGGTGTGTATTTGGAGCCCTGATAGTCTGCCAGAAGATGTTGTCAGCGACAATGGGGCTGGTGTGTATTTGGAGCCCTGGATAGTCTGCCAGAAGATGTTGTCAGCGACAATGGGGCTGGTGAGCATTTGGAGCCCTGATAGTCTGCCAGAAGATGTCAGCGACAATGGGGCTGGTGTGTATTTGGAGCCCTGGTAGTCTGCCAGAAGATGTTGTCAGCGACAGTGGGGTTGGTGTGTATTGGAGCCCTGATAGTCTGCCAGAAGATGTTGTCGGCGACAATGGGGCTGGTGTGTATTTGGAGCCCTGATAGTCTGCCAGAAGATGCAATCTGTTGGATACCTCCTGTGGCTCTTGCTGCTTGTTGATGGCAGACTTTCCTTCAGAGCTCATGGGAGAGACTCAGGTGCACATATGCGTCCATGTGCACGCACACACAGAGACTCGCACAAGTGAGCAGCACACACACACATGCTCTCATACACACACACACACACACACACACACACACACACACACACACACACACGCTCAACATGTGTGCACAAGAAAGCATTCAAATAAAGCAATTTAGTGGTAATTTAGTTTTGTGAGAGAATAGCATGACATTTTGTTAGAGAGCTGTGTAAGTTTGTATGACTTTTTGGGGAATGAAAAGAATGCAGATTTCTTAATTATGACTCATTTAATTGTCACTGTTACCAAAAATCAACATGGAAGACTAACTTGAGTTTGTCATTTGCCAAAGGTAGCTACAATTGAAAAAAAAAAAAAAAGAATTCTTTTTCAATTGCTTCAGTAATCATGTCAATCAGTGGAAGCAGTCCTGACCAATATTTCTAACTGATAACATAAAACTCTGTGCTTTGCAAAGGCTTATGTCTGCCACCGTGTCTGAGTAGGGTCCAGCTATTTTCCAAAGCAGGCTTTTTTTTTTTTTTAAAAAAATCAAAGTGAACACTACAATATGATGGTTTTTTTCTTGTTTTTTTTTCACATTAAAATGACTTATTGAAAGCTTTTATGTGAAGACCTGGTACCATTCCCCACCCCCCCACCCCCACCTCCCCAGTGCCTATTATCAGACTTCAAGGTGCCAGAGACTTCTTAAAAAATATATCCATGTAGAGGGTCGCTAGGTGTCTCTGTGGTATACAGGACATAGATCTGTGTCTGCAGACCTGCATCATACAGATGTTACACCGTTCAGTTTGTTGAATATAAAAATGGAAAACAGTATTTCATAAGTTACGTGAGATTATTCCAGATCCTAGCTCAGCATGGTCTGTGTGCAGCATAGTTTAGTGATATTACAAACAAAATTCTGCTGGCAAAAGAGTTTAATACTGAGATAGAGTTCTGTAGACAGCAAAGTTTAGTACTGTAGTAGACAGGTCATCTTTTCCAGTCAGCAAAGGTTGATACAGTATAGGCCTTTGCTGTCTGGAAAAGATTAGTGTAACGAAAAAGTTTTTCAGCAGATACTGTAAGCGCCACAGTGATACTGTTATAGAAAATGTTCTTTTCCTCACAGCACTGTCAAATATTGTAATGGAACATTTGTTGCCTACGCAGAACAGTCAGATAATTCGATTTTGTTCTACTCAAAACTGTCTAATACTACAACAGAAAGAAGATTTTTTTTTCTACTCTAAACAGTCCAATACTGTTATAGGAATTTTTTTCTCTCACACTAAAGTTTAACATTGTAACAGAAAATGTTCTTTTTCAGATAGTGAATTCTGGTACTGTAATAGGAAATGTTCTTTTCTACACAGCATAGTTTGATTTTAGAAAATACACAGCGCTGGGCTAGTTTGATCTTACTGTAATAGAAAATGTTCTTTTCCATACAACATAGTTTGGTACTGTAATAAAAAATGTTCTTTTCCATGCAGCATAGTTTGATACGTAATAGAAAAAATGTCTTTTCCATACAGCATAGTTTGATACTGTAATAGAAAATGTTCTTTTCTCGATAGCAAAGTCTGATACTGTAATAGAAAATGTTCTTTTCCATACAACATAGTTTGGTACTGTAATAGAAAATGTTCTTTTCCATGCAGCATAGTTTGATACGTAATAGAAAATGTTTCTTTTCCATACAGCATAGTTTGATACTGTAATAGAAAATGTTCTTTTCTCGATAGCAAAGTCTGATACTGTAATAGGAAATGTTCTTTTCCACATAACAAAAGTTTAATACTGTAACAGGAAATGTTACTTTCCTCATGATAAAGTTTAATTCTGTCACAGAAAATTTCTTTTTCCAGCTGGCAAGGTCTAGTACTACACTAGAAAATATTCTTTTCAGTGTTTTTCCGTATAGTAAAGTTTGATAATGTAATAGAAAATGTTCTTTTTGACATGGCAAAATTTGATACTGTAACAGAAAATGTTCTTTTCCACATAGTGATGTCCAAAACTGTAAAAGAAACTGTGCTTTTCCTGTCAGCAAAGTCTAGTACTGTAGCAGAAAATGTTCTTTTCCACACAGAACAATCTAATACTACAGTTGAAACTGTTTCATTTTAGAAAGCAAAGTCCAATTCTGTAATACAAATGGTCTTTTCCACAGTGCAAAGTTTAGTACAGTTAAAAAAAGATCTGTTCTAAGCAGCAAAAGTTAATACTGTGATACAAATTGTTCTTTTTCAGATAGCAAAGTCCAGCACTGTACAAGAAAAATGTTCTTTTTCACATGGCAAAGTTTCATACTATAAATAGAAGATGTTAAGTTCCAGACAGCAACCAAAGTGCAAAATCTTGTAGTTGTACTGTAATAGGAAATGTTCTTTTCCACTCAGCAGAGTTTAATACTGTAATAGCAAAGCCTAGTTCTGTATCAGAAAATGTTCATTTTCCAGTGTGCAAAGTCAAAAACAAATAGAGAAATGTTTTCCATGTATAGTAACAGACAAAAAATGTTTTCCATGTACTGTTACTGTAATTAGCAAATGGTCTTTTCCAGACCTCAGAGTCTTATTACTGTATGTACCTTTCCAGAGTAAAATGTAACCTTATTAAATGAAAATTTTATGTTCTTAAGTGCAGTCTTATACAGTCATACTCACAGAAAGTGTTCTGCTCGTTTCATATATTGGTAAACCAAACAGAAAAAAGTAAGTGGGGAGAGGATTTTTTTTTTTTTTTTCCAATGAAAAAAAAAATCCCCCCCCCCCCCCACCAAAAAAAAGAGGGGGGGGGGGGGGGGGGGGGTTGTGCTCCTCCACACTACATACAACTGATAGGAAGGGGTGAGGTAGGGAGTCTGCTGCTGACAACAGAGTTTGATACTAAAAAGTAATGCTGAACAAATTACTGACAAAATCAAAATGTTCTTCTGCGAATAGCCAAGTCTGAATAGAAAAAGTTATTCAACAGGCAGCAGCATCTGTAGTGTTCTTATTATCTTAAAAAACTTGGAAAAGTTTGGAAAATCTGAGACATACATTTTTTTTTTAACCCTTTCTGGGAGAATTTAGAGGTAACTGGTAACAGTAGAGCTTCACTCAGCTCCAACTTGAGAATGTCCTGGTAGCCGTGAGCTCCAGTCCCAGACTCCTCCATACCCCTGTTTTATCCTTCCAAACCTTGTTTCATGAGTAGCTTTCCAATCCTAAGCTTTCGTTTCATTTTTTTGCTGTCAGCAGTCTTTGAATTTGAATGTTGACAATGTCAGAAATTAATTTGAGTGCTTCTCACATACTGCATATCCTTAGTTTTGAGGTCAAATTCTAAGCGCTTTGCGATACACTCTTTCCTGTACACAACAGGCTGTCTGCCTGGGTAGAGTTGACTGAACGGCTGTTTGCTGGTGCTACATTCAGTCATTCCTGCATCATTCAGTCTGTCAGTCAGTTAGTTTTTCATTCATATTTTCATTCTGTCTGTGCATGCTATGAACATATCCGGCCAAAAGGCCAAACTAGTCTTGTATTTTGAAAGTTGTGACGGGATTTTGAACGTGTGCAAGATATTCGTACATTCAGTCTTAGAACCTTGGTTACTCTCGTTTGAAGGTCTTTTGGGGAAGTAAAGTCAGAACCAATGATAAAATTCCATGGAAATATCCCCTGCGCCAAAATGCCCCAGCAGAGGTTTGAACAAGAACCCCAGGATCACATGTAACAAGTGGACTAATAGCTTTTGTTTTGTGTGTGTGTGTGTGTGTGTGTGTGTGTGTGTGTGTGCGTGCATTGTCGTTTTTGGGCGTATCTGCACAGTTCTAGAGTTTAATTTCATCTTATCTCTGTCAAAACAGTGTAAACTTGAAATAATATCCCTTTACATCAGGTTGCCTCGTGGTTGCTCTGATAGCTGGATTTGATGACATTAAAGCTTAATCAGTCTGTTACCGTCACACCAAGTGTAAGGCCAGTCTGTCCAGAAGGAAAACCACAGTTGTGCTTTTTATCCAGTTACCTTTGTACTGTCATAGGAATGGTTCATCTGCAAATGAGTGGGGGGGGGGGTTCTCTGCTGACTGTTATACTCCTATAGAAATGTTCATCTATAGACAGCAGTCTGATAAATACAATACAGAATATGTTCCTTCGCTGACAGCAATACTGTAGAAAAAGTTTTCTCTGCTGACAGCAATACTAGTGTAACAGAAAACGTTTGTCTGTTAACAGCAGTTTAACACTGTTGTTTGATATATTCTGTCACAGAAAACAGTCACAAAATTACCACTCATTTTTTTTTTTCTGCAGACAGCAGAGAGTGCTGATAGAAATGGTTCTGCAGGCAAATGTCTGTAGAGTCTGATGTATTCATAAGTCTGTTCTCGTTAGCTACCAATAGCAACTCCTTTACCGTTTTTTCAGAATGAAGTATTGTTCACGCTTGATTCTGTGTCTGTTAACCCATTTGTTACAGATTTGTAGCGTGTATCATAGTAGGCTGCCCAAGAAGAGGATCTCCACTGTAATGGACATTCTGCATGTGTATGATTAAGAGTCATATATTGGTGATTAATTAGGAGTACACCTTTTCACGTAGAGGTAGTAGAAGTATTAAATGATGGTAGTTGTATACAATGTTGCAGATGGAGAGCATCATTGAACGGATGCAGGATGTGTACACAGGCGTGCCAGTACGAACAGTCAAGAGTTTCATGTCCAAGTGCCAAGTGTTTTCACAGGTGCGCCGCTGGTTTTTTTTTTTTTTGTATGTCTTTAAAGATATGTAGAATGATATGAGTGGA
The DNA here is from genome assembly GCA_016801955.1 of Conus betulinus. Classification (NCBI taxonomy): domain Eukaryota; kingdom Metazoa; phylum Mollusca; class Gastropoda; order Neogastropoda; family Conidae; genus Conus; species Conus betulinus. Next base: position 33,391 of record JADBJO010004561.1, read on the forward strand.
AATTCAATGGTGTATCAGCTTGGAAAGTGTATTTGTGTTTCCCTTTTTTTTTTTTTTTTTTGCATGGAATCTTTTGGTCAACGAATGTCTCCCAAATAACTTTGTAACTGATGACCTATTGTTATCTTAAATGTTTTACTATCTGCATAAGATTATGACTTAGACTAGGGAATAGAAAAAGAATATGATTAGGAGATGGGGAACTCGCTGGCAAATGAACCTTTTTTCCCTGTGGAATTGTCTGCACTTAGTTTTACCGCTCTGTTTTCCATTTATTCTCTATTCAAGATTTTGTCTTTATATTTTCTGGTGTTGGCCTCGTATCTCTGGCTGCTGCTGTAAGATTCAGATTACTGCTGAGTAATAGCTGTATGTATATGTGTGGGTGTGGTGGTGAGGATGTCTGTTGCTCTGTCAGTAAAACTGAGTGATAGCTGTGGGCACATGTGTGGGTGTGGTGAGGATGTCTGTGGCTCTGTCAGTTCAACTGAGTGATAGCTGTGGGCACATGTGTGGGTGTGGTGAGGATGTCTGTGGCTCTGTCAGTTCAACGGAGTGATAGCTGTGGGCACATGTGTGGGTGATAGCTGTGGGCACATGTGTGGGTGTGGTGAGGATGTCTGTGGCTCTGTCGGTACAACTGAGTGATAGCTGTGGGCACATGTGTGGGTGTGGGGGAGGATGTCTGCGGCTCTGTCGGTACAACTGAGTGATAGCTGTGGGCACATGTGTGGGTGTGGGGAGGATGTCTGCGGCTCTGTCGGTACAACTGAGTGATAGCTGTGGGCACATGTGTGGGTGTGGGGAGGATGTCTGTGGCTCTGTCGGTACAACTGAGTGATAGCTGTGGGCACATGTGTGGGTGTAGTGAGGATGTCTGTGGCTGGGTCAGCACTACTGAGTGATAGCTGTGGGCACATGTGTGGGTGTGGCTCTGTCAGTTCAATGGAGTGATAGCTGTAGGCACATGTGTGGGTGTGGGGAGGATGTCTGCGGCTCTGTCGGTACAACTGAGTGATAGCTGTGGGCACATGTGTGGGTGTGGTGAGGATGTCTGTGGCTGGGTCAGTACTACTGAGTGATAGCTGTGGGCACATGTGTGGGTGTGGTGAGGATGGTGTGGCTCTGTCAGTTCAATGGAGTGATAGCTGTGGGCATATGTGTGGGTGTGTGGGGAGGATGTCTGCGGCTCTGTCAGTTCAATGGAGTGAGAGCTGTAGGCACGTGTGTGGTTGTGGGGAGGATGTCTGCGGCTCTGTCAGTTCAATGGAGTGAGAGCTGTAGGCACATGTGTGGGTGTGGGGAGGATGTCTGCGTCTCTGTCAGTTCAGTGGAGTGAGAGCTGTGGGCACATGTGTGGGTGTGGTGAGGATGTCTGCGGCTGGGTCAGTACAACTGAGTGATAGCTGTGGGCACATGTGTGGGTGTGGTAAGGATGTCTGTGGCTGGGTCAGTACAACTGAGTGAGAGCTGTAGGCACATGTGTGGGTGGTGAGGATGTCTGTGGCTCTGTCGGTACAAACTGAGTGATAGCTGTGGGCACATGTGAGGGTGTGGTGAGGATGTCTGTGGCTCTGTCAGTACAAGTGAGTGAAAGCTGTAGGCACATGTGTGGGTGTGGTGAGGATGTCTGTGGCTGGGTCAGTACAACTGAGTGATAGCTGTGGGCACATGTGTGGTGTGGTGAGGATGTCTGTGGCTCTGTCAGTACAATGGAGTGAAAGCTGTGGGCACATGTGTGGGTGTGGTGAGGGTCTGTGTCAGGCTGCTTTCCCACCTGTAAGCCCTGAGCTGCAAGCTTCCTCTTTTAGCTTACTTCCTGTGGCTCTGCCTGTTGGTTCAATCTTTATATGTATTCTGTACTGTTTGCCTGCCTCTGTGGCCCATTCTCCTGTGGTAGGAAGTCTTGTCTATGCTATGCTAATCACAGTTTGTGACAAGCCAGTTTGTCCCTTTAAATGCGCTTATGTATCCCAATCAGTAGTTACCGGTTAAAAACGAAATTGAAAAGAATGCTTGCACTCTGTGGTTGTAAGTGTATATAGTATGTAATTCCTTTAGTGAAGGATTGTACCTTTGAAACTGATACTAGAAAACGAAGATAACTAAATAAGGGTATTTGCTAAATAAGGTATGCTCTTATTGCCTCAATTGCATCTCTGATTGTGGAATATTGTACCATTAGAAATGAAAAAAAAATACTTGCATATGTTTACTCTCCCCCCCCCCCCTCCCCATGCGCATACTTTTGTGTTCTCTGTCTCTGTTACAGTCTCTCTTCCTACGTCTCTGTCTCTGTCTCTCTGTTTCTCTCTCTCACTCTTTTTTTTTTCTCATGCAAGCACATTTGCTTTTGTACACCAGATACAAACTCTAACAAACATATTTCATTACTGAAAAAAAAACATTTCATCTCCCCAAGTGAAAATGGTTTTATTTTGATGTGTGTTTTGAGTGTGTGTGAATGAGTGTGCTGCTGGAGGAGTGGGGGGGGGGGGGGGGAGGGCATTGCACCCACACTGCTTTCACTGATTCAGTCACACATATTCGATTTACTTATGGTAGTCTGAATTCCAGCAGGCCACAGGACACTGTTGATAACAGGTGGTCAGCAGGCAACTCAACAGAGTAGACCCAGCACTTCCCAGTCACTGGCACTGATGGTATTGGTTGGTTTATGATGCCATTTTGTGTCATTTCAGGGGCTGATCTCATTATATGGATGATGCGCAACCTGGACGTAGAAGATCCTGGTGAGTGGCCCTGACGATGTAGAGAAAACTTCAGTCATTGTGATCTTGGCCAAGTCAACTGCAGTTTCTAGTCTGTGGCGTGGGAATGTAAAACTTCTGTTTTCTGTCTGTCTGTCTGTTTTGTCACTGTGTCTGTCTGTCTGTCTGTCTGTCTGTCTGTCTCTCTCTCTCTCTCTCTCTCTCTCTCCCCCCCCCCCCCCTTCTCCCCCAGCCCAGTCTTTTCCCCTCTCTCTCTGCAGTTCCCATCTCTCTTCCCCCTCTTTCTCTTTCTGCACTTTCTCTCTGAATGCATCAGTGCTTTTTTCTCCCCATTCCTTTCCCAAGCCAAAAATTATATATCAAAGATTAAACATGATCAAAACCAGAATGTGCAGCCATTAATGATAGCTTCGTGAAACCCTGCGACAAATTACCTCCTGATTAAGACTCCCTCTCCCACTCCCCATGAGAGTTCCCTCTTAAAGACTTTTTTTTTAATGCAGCAGCATTTTTTCTCCTTGGCTATATGTTCAGAATCTGCCCAGCTTTGAATGATTCCTGGCAGTGATCATGAAGAGCAATGTTTTCCTTGGCTGTGTGTACAGAATCTGTCCCAGCTTTGAATGATTTCTCTCGGTACTCATGAAGAGCAGTGTTCTCCTTGGCCCTGTGCATATATCTCTGTCCAGCTTTGAATGATTTCTCTCAGTACTTATGAAGAGCACTGTTCTCCTTGGCTGTGTGTACAGAATCTGTCCCAGTTTTGAATGATTTCTCTCATAATCATCAAGAGCACTGTTCTCCTTGTCTCTGTGTACAGAATCTGTCCCAGTTTTGAATGATTTCTCTCAGTAATCATCAAGAGCACTGTTCTCCTTGGCTCTGTGTACATAATCTCTCCCAGCATTGAGTGATTTCTGGCAGTACTCGTGAAGAAGTTCCACTGTGTGTGCAGGAGAGTCGCTGCACCTTGCCCAGCTGATTGCTTCCCATGGCTACTTTTTCCCCATCGATGATCATATGCTGACCGTCAAAAATGACAACACATATTACAGATTTCAGGTGAGACAGAATCTCAGAAGGCAGTATGTGGCTACCTTGGGATTAAAAATGGTGGCATATACTAAAATGGCACCACTAATGAACCTCTGAAATGTAGCGGAAAAGAGATGAGACATTGACATAATAATAATGATAATAATAATGACATTTTTAAGTGCACACTTCTCTGTTGAACAGAGCATGCGGCCCATTACAAATTCTATATATATAAACAATTAAAGCAATAATAGACAATGCACGCACACACACACACACACACACACACACACACACACACACACACACACACACACACACACACACACGTTGTGTTCTCTTTGCTCCATATTGTAGCAGAAAAGAAAAGAGATGAGACAATGACATGTAGTGTTCTCTTTGCTCCATATTGTAGCCCAAAAAGAGAAGAGATGAGACATTGACATGAAGTGTTCTCTTCGCTCCATATTGTAGCCAAAAAAGATAAGAGATGACACAATAACATAGACATGCAGTGTTCCCTTTGCTTGGTATTATAAGTGGAAAAGAGATGAGACATTGACATAATAGACATGTGGTGTTCCCATTGCTCCTTATTGTAGCCGAAAAGATGAGAGATTAGACAATGACATAGACATGTGGTATTCCCTTTGCTCTGTATTGTAGCTGAAAAGAGATAAGACATAGACATAGTGTTGCCTTCATAGACATGCAATGGTGCCTTCGCTCTCAGTAAACCACAAGAATGAAATATTTCTGCTGCTTTGATGTAGTGGTGTTTCATCTTCAATTTGTACATTTTTCTGAGGATCCTAAGCTTTTTTTTTTTTTTTTTTTTTTTAGTTGGACACATCATGTTCAACCAAGCTTTTGTTTGTTACGGTTTGCCCAATGTTCTGTAAGACAAGTAAATATGAGATGGGGGAAAAAATGTGAATTATGTTCTTTGAAACCTTGTTGTAAGATCCTAGTCTTCATCATATTGTTTCTCTGTATATTCCAAGTCTTATTTAACTTTTTATTTGATTTCATGAAAAAAGGGGAAAGAAAATGTGTTAAAAAAAAAAAAAAAAAAAAACACGTCTGCATACTTCATGGAGACATTAACACAAATGCATGCACACACACACACACGCACGCACACACACGCACACAATTCCACACATTCAAAGAAACAGAGATCTGATTTGTTTTCAGAGTGCCTTGGGTGAAAGTGGTAAGTGCTTTATGATGTACAAGTCATGTTAGCACTGTACATGGTAGCTGAAAAACAACCATGGGATTGGAAGTGAGGGTGGGAGCATGGTTCATGATTGCTCCCTTGACTGCCTTTTTTACATTTCAGACTCCCTGTTTTTGGCCATCCCGATCTGGAGAACCTGAAAATACAGATTATGGTGAGTGAGGGAGATTGGCAAATGTGCAGGCACGCATTGAAAGAACAAACAAGTTTGTCATTAGAGGGAGGGTAGAGACAGGTGATGAGAGGGGTCTGAACTGGCCAAAGAAAGTCAAACAGTAAGTACAAAGGACATCAAAATTGTAACAACACTCGGTGTACATTTTTCCAGTTCGTTATTTTCAGAATTCAGATTTTCCAGTCTCCTATTCAGTCCTTTACTCTCAACAGTTTTTGAAATTTTGCATGAATTTTTTTCATAACATTCTGTGCATTGTTTCTAAAATGATAATATTTTTGTGATGAATGCGTCTTTTTCGGGTTTTCTAGGCGATACATTGCTTCAGATAACAGAAATGTTGTTTTAAATACCATAATTCCGGGAAGAAAACCGTCGATTACCGGTGATCGAAATTCAAGGAAAAGAACTGAAGAGAGTTGAAAGTCTTTTTTTTTTTTTTTTTTTTTTTTTCATTTATTTATTTTGTGTGTGTGCGTTATGTTTAAAGTAAATCAGGATCTCCAAAACTGTCGTTCAAGTCCATCTATCTGATGTAAGCACTTTGTTTTTTATTATCTGTTGTTACTTTCCAAACTACATTTGTGGCACAGAACATTCTATTTTGTACAAAAACTTCCATCCATTCAATTTAATTTGATTTATTTGCAGTGTATTTTTAGAGTGACCGAGCCATTTTTAACCAATCAATATCATGGCTGAAACATTGATTATTTTGTTTGCAGCCTCGCTTGGATAACTCCTGAAACATTGGATGGTGTAATGTGTGGCTTGACATGCAAGTTGTGCTGTGTGCAGCGGTGTACTTGTGCAAGCGGACCATGCAGAACAAGCAGAGGCTGGAACTGGCGGACTATGAGGCGGAGAACCTGGCGCGCCTGCAGAAGATGTTCTCTCGAAAGTGGGAGTTCATCTTCATGCAGGCAGAGGCCCAGGCCAAGTAAGCACCTTCCTCAGCATGACTGTTGTCAGTGTACTGTGCCCTTGTGGTGGTCTGACTGTTGTCAGTGTCCTGTCCCCTTCTGGTGGTCTGACTGTTGTCAGTGTCCTGTCCCCTTGTGGTGGTTGGTCTGACTGTTGTCAGTGTCCTGTCCCCCCTTGTGGTGGTCTGACTGTTGTCAGTGTGTCCTGTCCCCTTGTGGTGGGTCTGACTGTTGTCAGTGTCCTCTCCCCTTCTGGTGGTCTGACTGTTGTCAGTGTCCTGTCCCCCTTGTGGTCTGACTGTTGTCAGTGTCCTGTCCCCTTCTGGTGGTGGTCTGACTGTTGTCAGTGTCCTGTCCCCTTTGTGGTGGTGGTCTGACTGTTGTCAGTGTCCTGTCCTCTTGTGGTGGTCTGACTGTTGTCAGTGTCCTGCCCCCTTGTGGTGGTCTGACTGTTGTCGGTGTCCTGTCCCCTTGTGGTGGTCTGACTTGTCAGTGTCCTGTCCCCCTTCTGGTGGTCTGAGTGTTGTCAGTGTCTGTCCCCCTTCTGGTGGTCTGATTGTTGTCAGTGTCCTGTCCCCTACTGGTGGTGTCCCGATGTGGTGGTTGGTCTGACTGTTGTCAGTGTCCTGTCCCCTTGTGGTGGTGGTCTGACTGTTGTCAGTGTCCTGTCCCCCTTCTGGTGGTGGTCTGACTGTTGTCAGTGTCCTGTCCCTTTATGGTGGTCTGACTGTTGTCAGTGTCCTGTCCCCTTGTGGTGGGTGTGACTGTTGTCAGGTCCTGTCCCCTTGTGGTGTCTGTTGTCAGTGTCCTGTCCCCTTCTGGTGGTGTGACTGTTGTCAGTGTCCTGTCCCCTTGTGGTGGTGTGACTGTTGTCAGGTCCTGTCCCCTTGTGGTGGTCTGTTGTCAGTGTCCTGTCCCCCTTCTGGTGGTCTGACTGTTGTCAGTGTCCTGTCCCCCTTCTGGTGGCAAGACTGTTGTCAGTGTCGTGTCCTCTTGTGGTGTGTTACTGTTGTCAGGTCCTGTCCCCTTGTGGTGGTCTGACTGTTGTCAGTGTCCTGTCCCCTTCTGGTGGTCTGACTGTTGTCAGTGTCCTGTCCCCCCATCTGGTGGTCTGATTATTGTCAGTGTCCTGTCCCCTTCTGGTGGTGTGACTGTTGTCAGTGTCCTGTCCCCTTCTGGTGGTATGACTGTTGTCAGTGTCGTGTCCCTTTCTGCCTTCTGGTGGTGTGACTGTTGTCAGTGTCCTGTCCCCATGTGGTGGTCTGACTGTGTCAGTTTCCTGTCCCCCTTGTGTGGTGTGACTGTCGTTGGTGTCCTGTCCACCTTCTGGTGGTCTGACTGTTGTCAGTGTCCTGTCCCCTTCCGGTGGTCTGACTGTTGTCAGTGTCCTGTCCCCTTGTGGTGGTCTGTTGTTGGTGTCCTGTCCCCTTCTGGTGGTCTGACTGTTGTCGGTGTCCTGTCCCCTTGTGGTGGTGTGACTGTTGTCAGTGTCCTTGTCCCCTTGTGGTGATCTGTTGTTGGTGTCCTGTCCCCTTCTGGTGGTCTGACTGTTGTCAGTGTCCTGTCCCCTTGTGGTGGTCTGTTGTTGGTGTCCTGTCCCCTTCTGGTGGTCTGACTGTTGTCGGCGTCCTGTCCCCTTGTAGTGGTGTGACTGTTGTCAGTGTCCTGTCCCCTTGTGGTGGTTGGTCTGACTGTTGTCAGTGTCCTGTCCCCCTTCTGGTGGTCTGACTGTTGTCAGTGTCCTGTCCCCTTCTGGTGGTCTGACTGTTGTCAGTGTCCTGTCCCCTTCTGGTGGTGTTGACTGTTGTCAGTGTCCTATCCCCCCTCTGGTGGTCTGACTGTTGTCAGTGTCCTGTCCCCCCTCTGGTGGTCTGCCTGTTGTCAGTGTCCTGTCCCCCTCTGGTGGTCTGACTGTTGTCAGTGTCCTGTCCCCTTCTGGTGGTCTGACTGTTGTCAGTGTCCTGTCCCTTTCTGTCTTCCGGTGGTCTGCCTGTTGTCAGTGTCCTGTCTGTGTGGTGTGGTGGTCTGACTGTTGTCGGTGTCCTGTCCCCTTGTGTGGTGGTCTGACTGATGTCAATGTCCTGTCCCCCTTCTGGTGGCCTTACTTGTCAGTGTCCTGTCCCCTTCTGGTGGCCTTACTGTTGTCAGTTTCCTGTCCCCTTCTGGTGGTCTGACTGTTGTTGGTGTCTTGTCCCCATGTGGTGGTGTGACTGTTGTCAGTGTCCTGTCCTCTTGTGGTGGTCTGACTGTTGTCAGTGTCCTGTCCCCCCTTCTGGTGGTTGGTCTGACTGTTGTCAATGTCCTGTCCTCTTGTGACGGTTGGTCTGACTGTTGTCAGTGTCCTGTCCCCTTGTGACGGTTGGTCTGACTGTTGTCAGTGTCCTGTCCCCTTCTGGTGGTTGGTCTGACTGTTGTCAATGTCCTGTCCCCTTGTGACGGTTGGTCTGACTGTTGTCAGTGTCCTGTCCCCCTTGTGACGGTTGGTCTGACTGTTGTCAGTGTCCTGTCCCCTTGTGACGGGTGGTCTGACTGTTGTCAGTGTCCTGTCCCCTTGTGTGGGTTGGTCTGACTGTTGTCAGTGTCCTGTCCCCTTGTGGTGGGTGGTCTGACTGTTGTCAGTGTCCTGTTCCCTTCTGGTGGTGGTCTGATTGGTGAATGAACACCTCAAACATGAGGCTTCCTGGCTTGTGTTGAAATCCGTTGCAGAGCCTTGATGCTCAGCTGAGCTTTTTCTGAGTGCTGCCAATTTTCTCTCTTGATTTATCCCACAGATAGGATTTGTAGGGGCCAGTGAAAAAAGTCCATCACTTCCAAAAAGTTGGCAAAGTCAGGAAATGTTTGAAATTGATCAGTAACGCTGTGAGGCATTTGGGGAGAAAATTGTTTAAGCTCAAACTTTCATGTTTGAGAAGATAAATTCGAAGCTGTTCTTGAAGCACACTGAACACACCTGTCAGTCACCTACAAAACATTTTTTGCTGCTCTCGAGCGCAGCGACTTTTCTGCATTCACTGGTTCTTTTCCATAAGGGAAGGTCAAAGAAGACTTTTTTTAGCCTCTAACATCGTCATGGAAATGAGATCTCACTCCAGAAGTAAAGAATTTTCAGAAAACCCCAAGTGCAGCCCTTTGTCTGAAATTGTAGTTGATTGAGGGGCATGTATCAGGGCCTTTAATCAGGAACCTGTTAAGCAGTTAGAATCTTTTGTTTCAGTTGAAATCTATGTGCCTTTACGTAGTCCGTTTGACGCACTTTGAAAATGCAAGCACATATCTCTTTAGCTTTTTAGGTACCTTATTGCAGACTGTAGGGTGGTGGTGGCTTATCCTTATTTGTTGTGCTATCGCTGATCTGCAGAGTGGACAAAAAACGAGACAAGTTGGAGCGCAAGGTGCTAGACAGCCAGGAGCGAGCTTTCTGGGACGTGCATCGCCCTGTGGTGAGTGGGCTGTGATGACTATCATCCCGTGGTCAGTGGGCTGTGGTGGCCAGGGGCAGGAAGCCCAGTGAAGCAGGCCCTGCAGAACACAGTGTGTGCAGCCCACACAGCTGACACATGCAGCAAACGGAGACACAAGAACACTTGTCCACAGTAGGCGCAGATCCCCTCCCCTCATGTGTCAGTAAGATGAAAATACACACGGACAAGCATTTACGCATCACCCTTACATACACACACTTGCGTATATTCTTGCGTGCACACAAATTCACACATGCGCATGTACGCGCACACACACACACACACACACACACACATATATGTACGCATACACACTTTCATGCATTTAATACTAATCATATTTTACTTGCTCATTCTTGTCTTCTAAAGGATCAAAAGTTTAGTGATGTGTATAATGTGATGAGTTGCGCAATGATAAATGTAGTATTGAGTGCCAAAGTTCCATTGTAGATACCTTGCGATGACTGTGCAGTGTCAGATTCGTTAATGACTGCTGGGACTTTATTGAGGGCAAGCATTTAACAGCAGATTCCATGAAACCTTGATCCAAGCTGTCTAGAGGTGCCAGTCCTTACTATTACGCCATGTTATTTTCTGCTCAGTTGAATTTTGCATGGATTTATGGTCACTCAATTTAATTTTCAGCGAAGAAACTCCCAGGAGTGTCTCTACTAAGTCAAAGCAAATAAAAATGGCAGTTTGCACCCTATACTGATATCATCAGTATTCTGTTGATTTAGAAAACAGTTCACTTACTGATTATCTGCATCTGCATTGTTGTGATTAGTAACTGTGTAGGTACTATCCCTGGAAATTAGTTACTGATTTATTTGATGGGTGCCATTCGCTAACTGAAGGTAATCGTTCCTCAGGAAAGTTGCTTTTGCTGCTGAAACTCCTACATTTTAGTTTGCTTCAGATATTGATGTGGCAAAGAATTGTACTGACAAACAGCATATTTGGTGATGTGGCAAAAAACTTTTCTGAACAATAGTAGTTTACAAACAAATTTCCACTATTGTACTTAAAGGATGAAGGGGGTTGGCGCTCTTGGATTTTTAAAAGAAGTGAATACTTCTTTTGATGTGATATGTGGACTGTGAGGGAAAAATGTTTGAGAGTGGTGTTTCATTTCAGGAAGTGACTTTGTCTGGATTTTAACCCTGGGTTTTAAGCTTTTAGATTGTGAGGATTTGAACCAGCTTTTCTGCTGTGATGGGACCTGTGGGCTATAAACATGATTACTCACCCACACTCACATTACTGTTATATGAGAGTTGTATGGACGCTGTTCTCGTCAAATTGTGAATACTGTATGTGAAAAATTCATAGATTTTGGTCAGTAGTTCCACAGCTGATTTTTTTTATTATCCTGTGAATTGTACATTTTGTGCAGCCGGGCTGTGTGAACACGACCGAAGTGGACATCAAAAAGGCCTGCCGCATAAACCGCCACTCCAAGATGAGCAAGGTCAGTGGGGCCTGCGGCAAGGCAGGGAAGATTCCCAGCTATTGGTTGCCAAGCTAGGGGAAATCTGTCCATGGAACTGTCTTTTGTTGTATGAATGGATTATGCTACAGCTCAAGGCTGTGTTGTTGTACTGTTTACTTGTGCTTAGGGAGATGGTAGGTCATGTGCTGATCTGAACCACTGGGCTGTAAGTTGTTCAGAATAAACTGTCAGTCTGGAATAAGAAAATTCGGTTTCGTTTCACTCCACGTACACACACATGCACCAAGAAAACACACACACACAAACACCAACAACACACACACACACACACACACACACACACACACACACACACACACACACACACACACACACATACACACAGGATTTTTGCAAGTAAGCATGCAGATTTGTTTTATGATATATAGCGCACGCAATTTTGCAGTCAGCGAGTGATGTCAACAGCTGTATCACGGCAGTTTGGCCAGTTTGAAAACCTTTGTTTGCTTAAACTGAAAAAGAATATTTACTGTTCCACTGAATGAAAGAGAAACAAAGATTAAACACTGCACATTTCGACCTGTTAAGTCTTCTTCAGGCAACGCAAACAACATTCAAGACAGTGAAAACAACAGGCGAATGTTTGCTTATCTCCTCAAATTGGGTGCAAAATGGATCTGAATATGAGGAGATAAGTGACTGTTCTTTCTTCATTTTCATTGTCTTGAATGTAGTCTTGCCTGAAGAAGACCAAGAGATCAAAATGCGTAGTGTTTTGTCTTGTAATTTATTTGTTTGTTTTTTTCTTCAGCTGGACAGTAAATCTTCCTTTGTTTTAATTTCCTCATGCAGTCACCTCACTGTGAAACTAACTTTGTTGGCTTACGTACACAATACACAAAAGACCAGCTGACTCCTGCATTGATCATGCTATAGATTCTACCACACCTAATTCTATCCACAAGTGTCACCAAATGTTGATAGGACAGCCAGTATCACAAATGATTTGCTGCAGTTTTTTGTATTGTCTCTCTGAGAAATATCCTGAACTTGTTATTCAACATTACAGGTGTGTATTAGGGGTGGCAGCATCATGTACATATTGTAAAATGCACAGGGGCGGAGGTCAGTTGGAGGGGAGGGGTGAGGGAGGGGTAGGAGTGAAAAGGGTTAGAACAGACTGATTAAAATGGACATGATTCTGTGCAGCCAAACTACGCCGTGCCAGGGGGAAGGATAAGTCCCAGCATTTCAGAAGCAGACCTTCACAATCCCACCGACTCCATAAAACATGACGTAAGTTGCAAAGGCAGTGGCCTCAGTCTTACTGGTGACATTCATCTGTAGAAGGTACAATGATGAATAGAAACATGTGTGTGTGTGTGTGTGTGTGTTTTTACAGGATATATTGAAGGGTAAATACGGCTAGTGGGATAGTGATGGGTGGGTTTTAAGAGCTTTAGTATTTTAAGAATATCTAGATGTTAAAACAATTGGAAAGCAATGAACAAAAAAAAAAGAAAAAAAAAACTAAGCATGTGGCTGTTACAGTGTGTGTAGGAAAAACAGGAAATAAGATCTGCTTCCAGCAACAGCGTATATATTTTTCACACAGTTTGAAAAGACTGCTATGTATAAGTCTGTGACCCTCTGTACCAACTTTGAACTGGTAAACAGTTCTGTTTTGTCCTAGTGTTACAATATGTCATGACACTGTTATCTTTGAATTTTACTTCCTGTCTATTTTCATTATGGTATTACCATCAGTTTTTGTGCTGGTTGTTTACATTACTGGCTACATTCGTCAGATATTTATCAATATTAATGCTTTTTATTTTCCTTTCAGATTGACGCATTACGGAAAAAGATCAAAAAAAAAACGGCGGGTGAAAATATCCAAAGTTACAGAATGGTTAGAGGCTTTTCTGTATATTTCTAATCAACAGTCAGTCTTAATTAGCAAAAGTCATTTTCGATATTTGGTAGTTGATATGAAAAATGAAAAATGAAATGCCAGATCTCAGTTTTAAAATAAAACAGTTTCATCAGTTTTTCAGATTTTTCATTAAGGTGTCATAACATGTGCGAACTAGTCCATATATCCTACACCACATCCACTCAGTTTTTTCAAGACCGCATTGCACATATTGTTTTAAAAGCTGATGGATAAATGAAATCCGTCGTCAATGACTAAGATTGAGAGAAGAATGAGGGAAGAGGGTCTTGTGGCTATGACTTCCATTTTGTCTGACTTATGCAGTTTAAACCACATGCGCAGGTCAAAGCAGATTGAGTACCTACCTGAAACTTTGAAAAAAGAGATCAGCGAGAGAGCATGAGTGCTTTATACCACAGAAAAGCTGAAAAAATCAGGTTGAAAGAGATCTGTGGTAGAAAGTACCTGTGAATTTTTGAAAGTAGTTAAAGCAGGATCAGGTGGTTACTACCTGAAAGGAGACTCCGCTGTGATGGCAGGGTGAAAATGCAATGAACACATCCCCCAGCTGCTTCCCAAGATACATGAAACACGAAACTTTGAACCCCCCACCACCATGCTTTTACTACAGATTTGGTTGTTTTTTTTTTTTTGTTTTTTTTTTGTTTTTTTTTTTTTTTTTACAAATCCTTTGTAGAAATCACACTTACTTTAGTTGAAAAGTAGACCAACAACAATTTTAGGGTGAACAGGTATGCGTGTGTAAGTGGCTTTTGTTTGAAGCTTGTGTGCTTGAAGAAATTCTGTGTTTTGCCATGCTATTATTACAGGGTATCACATTGTGTGGATGATGTGCTGAACTATAGACATCAGCACAAGGCCTTTCAGTTTTTTATTTTCCTTGAAAAGAGGAAATCGCTGAAAAAGTAAATTACCTAATTTTTGGCTGTTTGGGTCTAGTAGATACCTGAAGTTCCTTCTCTGAATTCAAAGGCTGTACATGTATTCAGTCCTCTCAGGGACACCAACTGCCTACTTCTCCACACATTTATACAGTTAAATTTCCTCTCAGGCTTCCGCTGAAAATACATTTAGGCGAATTATTAATTCTCAGACTCTGCACACCTGTCATGGGTGTCTTGTACACTGTGTTTCTCGCCTTCTTTTCGGACAGATGTTTGGACAGCCATCATACTTCATTTCCAGGAGTGGTGCGTGTCATTGCACAAGCTGCCTAACGCTGACCTAGAGTACCTGGTCTAGAACTGTATCATCAGACAGTCGAAGCCACACAAGGTCCTGTAAGGTCCCCTGATGTCTTTTCTTCAACAAATCCTTGAAACTTGAGTAAATTCAGATCACCTAGCCTGTTGTCTGTGGCCCTCACTGCCAGCTCAGAAACTGACAGGAAGGTGTGGTGAAGACTGACGGGGGATTGATTGCACAGAACATGTGTCTGTAAGCCGCCAGGGGCATGACTTACTTCTCCTCTTCCTCCAGGGTGCCTTGTCATCTCCATCTCGCTCTGTCTCTGTTCTCTGTAAGCTGCCTTGCAGCAGGGTTCACCAGGTCAAAGTCCAGTGAGGTCAAAGTCAGTGACGGCAGGAGAGGGGGGGGGCGGGGACTAAGCAGGACAAAGCTACCGTGGCGACAAGGTGACCTGGCCAGGGGGTGTGATTGGTGGCACTGATGGCATGGAGGGACACAGAAAAGCCCAGTGTTGCTAGTGTTGGTTGGCAGCAGTGCATAGCTTCTCTGTAGTTGGACAGGTTTTGTACACATAGTGTGCTTGTTAGGATTTTTTCTCTGTACAAATCACATGCTTATTACATTTGCAGCCGTTTTTTGTGTTAAACAGATGACCATACTTTGTAGGAATATAATGCTCCATTTGCTTGTATTCTTGTGATATCCATAATCTTTTACATTTAATTTTTGCAATATTTCTACTAGGATGAAAATGCATAGTTTTAACATTAATGTTGAAATATTTCTCTATCCCTGTTCCTCTGGAGTCATAGTAAAGAATAGAAGTCAAAACATATCAGAGAAAGTCCACGCTTTGACAAGTCAAGCAAATGATTATAACATGTTCATACTTCCAGACTCCTGTGTGACATAGAAGCTGGGTGGTGGAAATGATGTATGAAAATGCAGTTGTTTCAATAATGATAGATTCCTCATGTCAGTATGTTCCACATATTGGTGTTGAGCAGGCTGACACTGGGCTACTGGTGGTGTGTTGCAGTTTCATGGCCTACTTTCAGCAATATGCAGAATACGATGCCTTCATCACCAGCCCTGACCCCTGCAACCCTTGGATAGCCGACAGCACAGAGTCTTGGGACCAAGAACGCACACTGTCAGTACTTCATCACTTCTTTCCTTTTTCATTTGGTTTAGTTTGTTTGGTTTTTTTTTTGTGGGTTAATTAAACTTGACTGGACCATCCCAGTCTTCCAAGCTGAGCCTGTAGCAAATGCAACCCTGGGTTGGAGCTGGTCATGTTAGAAATCAGTGCTTCTTTTGTACTTGTAATCAAGATGCCACATTGACTTTGACAATATTGAGAGATCTGAGGTTTACCATAAAACAGGCGAGTGTGACTACAGATAGATGAATGTTTGGTTGGAGTGATTTGGGCTACATGTTGTGAACTTTTAGCTGCCTCCCCAACCTTCCCCTTCGAATGAGACACTGTTTCATCTGAACTGCCAGCTTTAGCTTCCCTCGAATTTTCAAGTAAATTTGACTGAAGAATGACTGGAATTGTTAGGGAGACTATTAGAGTTACGAGCTTTTTACTTGTGTTAGTTTTTTTGTTCTACCAACTGAAGGGTGGTTTTTTTTCCTCTTGCTGCCCTGCATGGGGGTTGGCCCTTTGTGTAGAAATGCACGGGAGATTCCTCAGAGGCGGGTGAGGGCGGTGGGCTTTCTCCATAGAAGAACTGCTGGAAGATCCTGCTGGTCGGGATCAGTTCACCAAGTTCCTGGACAAGGAGTTCAGCGGAGAGAACCTCAAGTAGGTCATCTTTCTGCTAATTCTAGCCTGCACTGGCTGCATGCTTCACGCATTTCTTACATTTCCTGATTTTGAGGTCCCCTGGAATGGTGATGACATTTCAAGTTATTTCTTGGGAAAGCAGCTTTCAGGGATCTCTGATTTTTTTGTTGTTGGTAGTTTTATTTTTTTTAAGTTTAAGCCGTACTAAAAAATAGCTTTATTTGTTATGTTTTTTAAAAAAAAAATTGAAATTGGATTTTCAGCTGCCAGAGTGTTTGGACTTGGATGATGTCCCAGATAAACACTTGACAGCAGAGTTCATGAAAATCTTGTTCAGAGATGTCACTTCTAATGTGATTTGTTTAAAGAGGTAAACATTTTTCACATGATTGAAGATTTTGTGGAAGAAAGATTTTGATGAAAATCCAGTTCATTTTTAGAAAATCCAATTTGTTGACTTTGTGTGTGATTTTTTTTTTTTTTTAAATCACTAGTAATGCATTTTTTGTAGTATCCTCATAACACGATGTATGCTTGACCTCTAATTTTTCCTACAAGTTCTATTGATATGAATGACTCCTGAATTTCATTCTCAAGCTGTAACGTGTGTGTGCACATGACAACGAGGAAATCCTGGCCTGATGATCATTTGCTTGTTGATGACTGGTCATCAGTATCCACTCTGTCATCTCAGCACGACTGAATTCAGATGACACTGTGTTGGAATGTTTCTGGTTTTTGTTTTAGTTTTATTTTTTCTTCTCCCTTGAGAAAGATTTAGAAAAAAAAGAGACGGTGGGGGAAAGGGGGGGGGGGGGGTTCGAAAGTTAGTTCCCTTTCATATTGGCTGGTTTCCCTGGAATACTACCTTGCAATACCTCTTGGGGCTGGGTACTGTAGAGTTACTGCTTTAAAAAGAAGTCATCTGATTATCTCTTGAAAGTGTCAATGAGACTGTCAGTAGTCAGGTCTTTCTGATGT
The DNA here is from genome assembly GCA_016801955.1 of Conus betulinus. Taxonomy (NCBI): domain Eukaryota; kingdom Metazoa; phylum Mollusca; class Gastropoda; order Neogastropoda; family Conidae; genus Conus; species Conus betulinus. The sequence continues at coordinate 50,337 of JADBJO010004561.1, forward strand.
CATCTTGCTGTCAGCTCTGATGTTCTCCATGGTTGTCTGATCTAAGAACACCATGCCATAACTTTCTGTGTCTGGCCACAGGTTCTGGTTGGCTTGTCAAGATCTGAAAGGACTACCCATGAGGGAAGTCAACAAAAAGGTGCATGAGATATTCTCGTAAGTGGTTTCTTTCAGGGGCTTCTTTGTTGTGGGGGGGGAGCAGGGGGGAGTAAATGTTGACATTCATTATACAGTGTTACATTGGCAGAATGTTTTCATTGTCTGTGTTGTCCTCCAAATTAGGATCTGATTCTGCTCTTACGTCACCATGGCTTGTTCTCAAGCTGGCACAGCTTGGGATTTTATGACTCGTTTCATATGAAATCCATATGTGGATAAACGACATACATGCCTCTGACAGGAAACAAAAAGCAGTAGTCAGGGTACACATAACCATAAAACAAACTAGTCCCTCCCTTCATTCCTTATGTGTCCAAAGCTAGCGTCCTTCCTTACAGTGCCATCTTAAACATCATGACGTCATTGTGGTAAAGTTTCAAAATATTTTCAGTCATTGTGGTAGCCAAATGTTTTTGGTTACTGTTATCTTACAATCATTTTTTCATCCTTTGTTGTTAGTGTATTCTTCTGCCAGCCATGATACCTTATACCATGAAGGTTATGTTTTCATCAGAGTCCATTAGTCGATTGGTTTGCTGGTCTGTTAGCCAGATCATGTAAAATCCTACCAGACTGATTTTTAACAGAATTTGGTCCATTGGTTGATTGGTTTGCAGGTCTGTTAGCCAGATCACGTAAAATCTACCAGACTGATTTTTACAGAAATGGTTGGTCAACGTTAGCCAGATCATGTAATGTGGTCCCGCTGATTTTAACAGAATTTGAAGTTGGTTACGATTGGTTTACAGATCTGTTAGCCAGGTTCATAACACTACCCTTGAAACTCCCTGAATTTGGTCAAAATCTAATGTCCCAGTGCCCTTCAAAGTTTTCAAGAAATGGTGAATTTATACTCCCAGATCTCCTTGAAAATCTGAGCAGTGGCCTTCGATCAGATGGTTATCAGATCTTGAAAATTGAGCAGTCGATCAAGAAATATTTTGAGGTAGAAAAATACAATTGAAGGTTTGATTTTTTTATCGAAATGAAATTAGCAGAACTTTGTCTTTTTTTTTTTTTTTTTTTTCAGAATTTTTTTTGTTACTTGTTGTGTGTTCAACTTCATCAAAACTTCAGTGAGTAAAACTGCCTAGAAGACATTTTGTCGCGCAGCTATGGGGGATGATTCATAATTCTCTCCGCCATGATTAGGCATGTACAAAGTGACTCCCAGTCTTTGCTGTATAGTTGAACATTGGGTTAGCAATGTTGCCTCCGCAATGCCTGGAGGTGAATCACATTTCCGCTGTCCGTGGTTGACTAACACTGAACAGGCTGGCTGGGTTAGGGAGGACAAAGGTCACAAGTACAGTAGTTGTTGTCTCGTTTGCAAGAAAACAAGTGATTTAAGGATAATGGGTGAGAGTATGCTAGTTAGTCTGCCAAAGGGAAGAAACACCTACAGTTGGTGTGTCAGTAAGAAATTTAGCCGCTGTGGTGTTAATCACGTTTTTTTCTCCAGCAGCAGCATGGGAACAGTGGCAGCAGCTGGTGTGTCTACAACCCATGAAAAGTCAGGAAAAACACCTGGAATGTTGTGGCTCAAAGTGAGAGTGAACTCTGGATCTGGGTCAAAGAGCAGATGGGGGATCAGTTCAGTGAGAGTTTTACAACTTTCCACTGAATATGAACAAAGATGTCATTCACAAGTAGAAGGCAATCTATGAAAAAAATTTTTTCATTGAATAGTGAAATTTTCAAATGATGTATGACATTAACATTTCATATTCCCATTATCCTATTACAAAAAAGGTAGGTGGGAAGGAATTCTTTCTGTCTATATCTGTTTACATTTCTTCTTTCCAATGCCCTTTCATATAAAAAAAATTACATGGGAAGTAAGTCTTCCAATCCATACTTCTGTTTCTTCCCCTAGCAAGATGTTTAGTGTTAACTTGCCATTTTTTCTTAGATTATTGTAACCACATGTTTGTTTCCTTACTTTGTGGTGCCAAACACAATCCATGTCCCATAGTGAAGGTCTGGTGAGTGCCCATGTGCTAAGTTTTTGATGTGATGAGACACAAGGAAAAAAAAAACAAGTCTTTCCCCCACAAAAGAAAGGGAAAAAAAATACCAAGTCCTTCAAAAACCAGTTTAGAGGGCAGGAGATGTTGTGATGTACCGATCGTTAGCCTTCCTATTTTCTTTCACTTCAAATGGAAAACGGGGAGGATGGGCCAGTGTTTGCACCACTTAAAGTCTTTACATTCTGGTTGTAAGGATTGCTCAGACATGAAATACACGGGCTGATGTGAGCACAAACATGCACCACCAGGTTAAGGACAGTCTTCAAGTACAAATCCACTTTGACTCTGTATTGTCATTTTAACAACTTTGAAGTTGTCGTAGCAAGATACACACAGTTGTGGTAGAATCAGATCTCCCATTATCTGTGAGTTCATGGGTTTCAGCAAAATGTAACTGTTAGAATTAGCAGAAAAGAAAAGAACATAAAAAAAAGACTTGGTGGAAGAGACAAAAAAAAAAAAAAAAACTTGGTGGAAGAGACAAAAAAAAGATAGTGGAAGAGACAAAAAAAGACTTAGTGGAAGAGACAAAAAAAAGACTTTGGTGGAAGAAAAAAAAAAAGGACTTGATGGAAGAGACAAAAAAAAAGACTTAGTGGAAGAGACAAAAAGAAGTGGCAGCGTAATCAACCAAGTGCTGGTCTTGATTTTGATACACACTAAGAAACAAAATCTCATGTAATGTTCTTTGCCAGAGAGGTATTTACCTGTCTGTCTGCCTGTTTGAAGATGAAAGACTGTCATACTCTTCTGTTGTGCATTAGCAGAGCTGCCAGAGGGACAGAGATGGACAAAAGCTATAGGAACAAATGGCACAGGTTATAGTTGGACCTGAAAAAGAGGATGAAAGACTTGATGCTTGGATTGGCATCATATTTCACCAGTTTGAAAGCAAGTTTCAGAATGTTTGGTATTGGTGAGGGAATTATGCCTGCTGGACACACCCTGCCCCCACCCCCTCCCTCCTCTCACTGAATTTCAGTACCTTTCTGGGAGCCTGGTGAGATGTGGTGACAAGATATTCACAACTGTATATTTAGTTAAGTGTCAGTATATCAGTATTTGTATGCATGCCACTCTTACATTTGGATACATAGATTCTGTGTTTGTTTTTAGTGCTGATGAACTGTGACTTGTTTTCTCAAAGTGTACAGGTGTACAGACATTGGGTCAACTATGCAGGATGGAAATATAATGATGATGTTGTTCACCAGAGAGTTCCTGGCACCAGGGGCACATAACCCTGTCAACGTCGACTGTCAGATCATGGAACTGGTACGACGGAGAATGGAAAATAACCCCACCCGGTACTGTTTTGAGGAAGCAAAGGTAATCAGATTTATGTGGGATTTAGAGTGTGTGAAATGAAATACCCATGTTTCACAGTACCTGAAAGATCCATTCCTGGTGGGGTGGGGGGTGGGGATCAACAAACAGCCAGAAAGTGACCAAGAACATTCCATGAGAAACTAACTTGACAAAGTAGTGGTTGGAAAAATCAGAATGCTTTTGAAAGATAACACAAGATGGAATCTTGATTCTCAAGGATAACAAGTACATAGGGTAGATGCTTTTTTGCACAAGGCTCTGCTTGGTTATAGTGAGTATTGTAGAAGAAAAAAAAGAAAACAGAGTTGGGGGGGGGGGGGGGGGGGGGAGGTAAGTGAACAAAGACGGTAAATGTGTTTGCAGACTATAAGAAATAAGTGCTTTATAAACCAGTACTGTAAGGGAATATTAAAGAAAGCAAAAAAAAAAAATGAAAAAGAAAAAAAGAAAAGAAAAGAAGGACTCAGGTTTAAATTGTCAGTGGGAAAAAAAGATGTTAGAGCATTGAATATGTGAGTATGTTACCAACAAAGAGGGCTTTTCTCACTTTGACACAGGTAGGTTTTGGGATTGTTTGATGTTAGGAGGGTATTGGGGAAGAGTGTGTGTGTGTGTGTTTTTGCTTTTTTGAGAAACCGTTACCATTTCAACAAAGATTTAATGGATTTTTTTCAGCTTAGCAGTTTCAATACTAATCAAGGTTTAATCAGCATGTTGGGTTAGTTCAATGAATAGGCAAGGTATTAGCTACATCCATAAGCTGTCCTCCCTTCTGTCACCCATCATCATAACTCATTTCCTGTTAGGATACATTTTCTTTTTTTATTTTAGTCTTATTGTCCTGTGACTTCATTACAAACAGGAGGGGTGAGAGAGGGAATGGAGACTTTGAAAATTGTCCTAGAGCACATGATTGTCTCCTGGTGGGATGATGATGTAGACCAATCTGTGTGCATGTCATATACATGATTGTCTCCTGGTGGGATGATGATGTAGACCAATCTGTGTGCATGTCATATATATGATTGTCTCATGGTGGGATGATGATGTAGACCAATCTGTGTGCATGTCATATACATGATTGTCTCATGGTAGGACGATGAAATGGACCTATCTGTGTGCATGTGGTTTACATGATTGTCTCCTGGTGGGAAAATGACCAATCTGTGTACATTGTTATACATGGACCAATGTGTGTGTGTGTCATATACATGATTGTCGCTTGCTGGGACGATGACATGGACCAATCTGTGTGAATGATGTACACATGATTGTGTCCTGGTGGGACGATGAAATGGACCAATCTGTGTGCATGTGATATAAATGATTGTCTCGTGGTGCAGGGTTCGCACAGGGCCCTAAAAGGCCCTGAAAGGCCCTAACCTTTTTAGGCAAAAAATAGGAGCCCCTAAAAGGCCTTAAAAATCAAAATGAAGAGGCTGGAGGCTGGAGGCCCTAAAAGGCCCTAAAACCAGAACAGCCTAAAAAAAATTCTGAAAAAAAAAAGTGAAACAACAACAACAACAAATCAAAGAAGAATGATCAGAAAAGAAAACAAAAAACCGATTTTCACAATAGGTAAATGCCGAATCAGTACTGATCGATCATGGTGTAAAGTCGTTCAAGGGAAGTAACTCCACGACAAAGTATTTGTGCTGTCCGCCATCTTGGATTTTCCATGTGTTGAACGAAGCAAGGCCACGGTTCGTTTTTCAACGAAATTTGACATTTCATTGAGAGTTTCTTTATAAGATTTCGTCAGTTTCACTCAGAAACATTGGGAAGTGCTTATTCCAAGATCTGTGGCTTGATAAATCTGAATATAAACTCTGGCTTCGCCAAGATAACTTAGACAAATATCGGTTCTATTTTAGCTTTTGTAAGAAGGGAAAAAGGCCTTCAAACTCACATAAAAGGGAAGGAACATTCAGACTTGGAGAAGGCGAGTGCTACAGCGGCAGTGTCCTTAAAATTTTTTTTTTTTAAAGATCGTGACAGTGGGCAAGCCTGAAGTAGTACTAGTACATCAACAGTTTTTGTTCAGAAAAGCACTTTGTTGCTGATCCTTCAACGAGTTCTAGTGCTTCTACTGCAACTTCGTTTGGCCCTACTGCCCCTCTGACACCCCTGCTCTTTCCCTTCACCCCCATATTTGAATCTCCAGCATCCTAACACAACTACATGATTACACCAGTCCATCACCTCCGCTGCAACCCACTATATATATACTCCATAAATTCACACACCCACTCATACCACATTCACTTGCAGTGCACCCCCCCCCCCCCCCCCTTTTTTTGTCGCCCCCCTCACTGACCACTTCCTTCCTTTGTCCACATTATGTTCCCCCACCCCACCCGTCTGTGCACAAGTATTCTAAGGGGCTGTGTCTCCCCTCTACATACATATATAGGTATGCTTAGATGTATGTACATGTGTTTGTCAGGTGTGTGTGTGTATGTTTTTTTTTTTGTGTGTGTTTTTTTTTAAACAGATTCCCATATATGACCACTATAATTATTACCACCACTCATAAGATGTCCTGTGTATGCTAATCCTTTTTTTTTTTTTTTTTTTTTTTTTTTTTTTTGCCTATGTTGTGTGTGGGATGTTTGCCTATGTATGTGTGTGGATGTGCCTGTGTACGTATGTATGTGTGTGTGGGTGTATGTGTGCGTGCATGTATCATGCATGCGTGCGTGCATGAGACGGTGATGATTTCGCCTGTGACAACCATCACCATCAATCAGTCATTGATCATTGCCCCCCCCCCCCCCCCCCCCCCCCCAATGGGTTGTTTTTTTTTTTTTTTAACTCAACTGGCATTATCATGCCAAGCTGTCATGCTATTTCACTTATGGCAATGATCATCATCCTGTATCACTGTTTGTCCCACTTACGACAATGACCAGTTATCCATCATCATCATCAATTTATTCCTTTTTTTTTCTCCCCCACCCCCCACCGGCATTACTACATCAATGCCACCACAGTATTTCACTTATGACAATGGTCACCACCCTGTAGTACTGTAGATCTCATCTCAGTGATCAACATCCATCAGTCATTGATCATTTCCTATATTCCCCCACTGGCATTATCGTACTTGCCAATACACACTATCCTACTCCTTTTACAAAAATGACCATCATCTACACCACTGTGGGTCATACCTACACCTTGACCATGATCATCATCCACCCATCTTTGAACACCTCCCCCATTCCCCCGCAGCATTTTACACCAATGCCACAACATTATCCCACTTATACAACAATTATCATCATCCTACAGTACTGTTTATCTCAAATGATACATGATCATCACCCATCAGTCATCTACCCCTACCCCCCTCCACCCTCTTTCTCAACCTGCAATATTATACTAATGCCACCTTATTATTCCACTTACCACAATGACCATCATCCTACAGTACTATTGATCTCACCCATGCCAATGAGCATCACCCACAGGTCATTGATATTTTCCTTTATCCCCCCCAACTTGCACCATCACCATTACATTTTCCACTTATATAACAATAGTCATCATCCTATGGTACTGCTGATCTAAAATGATTACCATTTCTCGGTTACTGAAAATACTCCATCCAGTGAACACCTTCATACTGGACTATATATGGAAATGAAGAAGAAGCTGACCAATTGACAAAGGAATGAGGACAGCAGCCCCAACTGTAAAAGGTCGCCTCCTTGGAATAAATCAAAAGTATTCCCAGAGGACAAATAGGAGGATGACTTGAGTACTGGACTGTTCTCACTGGACTGTTCTCTCCTTCAACCAGAGGCAGTATGTGCTAGTCAATCAAGGACAAGGCAGCTGTTAGTCAGGTGGAAAGAAAGCATAGGCCTACTTTTTTCTTCATCTTGTGACTTGTATTCCTAAGACGTCCGCCTTGTGTGTGCTGCAAGAACACTGTGTTTACTCTAGCCATTGTAAAAGATTTCTTTATTTTCATACGGATATGGAATTGACAAGATTCATACCAGAAAGTGATTAGGTACTTGCTGAATGGAGGTCTTTATTGGAGAAAATGGCATCTCTGGGAGGCAATGGTGAGCAATTTTCAGCATTTTCGTGTGCCCTGATGGCCCTATTTTTGTAAATTTTAGGCCCTAAAAGGCCCTAAATTTTTTTCTTGAAAGTCTGTACGAACCCTGTGGTGGGACGATGAAATGGCCCAATCTGTGAGCATGTCATATACATGATTGTCTCCTGGTGGGACGATGAAATGGACCAATCTGTGTGCATGTCATATACATAAACATCTCCTGGGATGATGACAGGACCAATCTGTGTGCAGGACCATATATTCAAGCTGATGAAGAGCGACAGCTACAGCAGGTACCTGCGCTCCGACCAGTACAAGGAATACCTCAGCGGCACGCGCAAAAAAAGTGAGGCACCTCCCTGGGCTGCACAGCGACTGGGCTTTGTTTAAACACTGACTGCGCTTGTGGGTGGCCACTTTCCTTTCAGTTTGCCTTGGATGCTCAGCGCCTTGTGGGTTTGGTTGCCTTGGTCCCTGTCTGATGCTCTGACACTGTGCCTGGTGCAGGCCGTCGCCATGACTCTGGCTTCATGTTGACCGACGTGGCCCACTTCATTGTTGCTGTGTGTCGTGTTTGTGTTGTAAGCCCTGGCTTTGTAGCTGTCGTTATGGTCGGTGTTTATTTCAACTGGTCTATTACGTCCGCGCTTTTGGTGTCCAGAAATTGAGACAGTTGTTTTTTTATTTTCAGTGTGCGTTAGTGAAAGAGTATGCTGCTTAAATAGTGGATTTTAATCAAAATCATTTACTGTCACAACCAAAGAGAGTGAGTGTGTGTATTCTCAGTGGTGAAACAAGACAGTTCTGAAATTCTGACAAATGCAAAATCTGTTCATTGTGGACCAGTGCAATATCTATCTTGGGGGGTGGGGGTGGCACCAGAATTGTATTTTGACGTGACAGTGGGTTAGCCTTTGCCACAGACAAGGTGAAAAAGATGGGGAAAAAAGTGGAGGGGTGGGGGGTGGAGAGATTATTGAGGTGATTCATATTTCACAGATATGAGGGTATATCACAAAGGGAGTCTGTTCATCATATTTTGATGCACTATGAGAGGGTAAACAAAATAATTATACCCATTCCATCTGTCAAATTACTTGAGCATTACCTACATCTAGCTTTGTAGAAGGGAAATGTTGATTAGTGATGGTCAACACACTTTGAACAGTAAAAATATCTGTAGCATATAGAAAGAGGGGAAGGAAGGGCCTCCTACAAATGTCAGTTGGAGTGTTCATTTTTAGGTTGAGGATGGGTGGGGTGAGGGTGGGAAAGGAGCTGGGATTGATTTGTTTTATATACAAGCAAACGGTCTTCGACAAACAATCTGGTATGTCAGTGAAACAGTGAGTTTGGATTATGGCTTTTTTTCCCTAGTGCTTTTTCTTTTGCCTCCAGTTTGTAAGACATTATTTTCTTCTCAACATTGATGACTGATGTTTGTATACAGCTTCTTTCGTGAACAATGGACACAAACATCGTTGAGTGATTAATGCGTATATTGTAAAATTAGTGTCATTTTAGAGGTGACAGGCTGTCTTTGTAATTATCCATTAAGAACATAAGCGATATTGAAGTTTGAAACAACCATTGTATTATGGATTATTTATTACATTTGTTTGGATTTTTCTTTCAGTGAAGTATTCATAGTTTGGATTTTTTCTTTCAGTGAAGTATTCATAGTTCTTTCACCTTGCACAAATTTTGCTTTTGTGTGGTAGTTCTTCTGTCACTCTTTTTGAATTGGATGTTGTGAGGAATTGCTTTATTATGTGATCAGTGTTGTGTACAGGTTTTAAACTGTGATATGTGTGAAGTGTGGTTCAACTTATTACGGTGCTCTCACTAAAAGATGTCACATACAATTATGTATGATGTATTTTCCACAGAGCAAAAGATTGAGAACTTATCTATAAAAAGCAACTGTAAGGTGAACACCTTCTTTCATCAGATTTCCACTTTGTGTTCTGAGTTTTGTATGCATGTTATTGGTAGTTATATATGTTTACATGTTCAAGCCTATGTTTACCGGAAAAATTAATGTAACTGCATTTTGCATCTGGATGTTGTTTTGTGTGCAATGGCTGTAGTGCATATCACTTTATTAAGCTTATTTGGTCCACATCTTTTGTCCCACTTTGCATGCATTGAATTTGTTATAAGAGCAATTACTATGGCTGTTTTTTCGTACTCCTGTGCTGACACGTAAATTGGTACAAATTGAGAGTTCACAGAAACCAGGCAAGTAAGACCTGTGAATCACAAGTGATCTCCCATTATTGTTGAAGGATATGTGTGGTAACTTAGATGCTCTACATGATACATGGTTTGGGCAATTTTCTGTACAGATGAATATCAGAATGTTTGCGTGTTTGTTTTTGAGTAACAACTGAAGATATTATGAAAATACACATGGAATGGATCATACATTTTTACATTAACGCAGAGTCTTGTTGAAAACTCTCATGAACTGCATGCATGCTTTACCGTTGCCTCACTTCTGTACAACTGGTATAGGTTTGGATGGCTGTCTGTTCAAATTGAATATTGGTGTAGAATGAAGAGATCTGGATCTGGTCCTGTCCAGTCCAGTTCCATAGATCATTTTGGTAGTATTGTGCACTCCACTTAATACTCAAGGTAGTCAACACATCCAATGGAAATAGAGGATAGGGTACATGCAAAGATGTGAAAACAACACAAAAGCAATTTAGAAACAAACTTGTTTTGTTTTGTTTTTTAAAGGGGACAAAATATATATATATATATATATATATATATATATATATATATATATATATATATATATATATATATGTATATGTATATATATAAGTAATTCTGCTGCTTTGCATTGACCACATAGGAGTGTGAAGGGAGACCAATTCATGTGCAGTGCATTCCTTTGGCTGGTGTTTGTGAGCTTTTTTTTGGTTGGCCAGCTTTGACCAGTTTGACTGTATGTTATTATGGGGGCCAGAATAGCGGTTGAAGTGCACCCAGAGTCATAATCGTGGTTATTCTGGGGTTGTGGGTCGAATCTCCACCAGGCCGTATTGACGTGTGTGTTTTTTTTTTTCCTGTGGAGTTAATGATGATACTAACTCTTTTTCCTGAAATCTCCATCAAATGAGACTGTAACTCAAGAGTCCATTTGTGAACACATGCATGACATCTTGCATATGTATAAAATCCCATCATTAACTTTCAGAAGAGAGGCCTGTTCAGCCACTGGTATGAATTACACATAGCTTGAAAAAAATCATCAGAATGAATGGTAAAAAAATCTCAGTGACTGATAGTAACTGCGCAGCACGGGAAACGACTGAATATAACACCAGCAGCAATTCTCCAGTCAGTTCTGCGAAGGTTAGCAGCCTGTTGTGTAAATGAGAGACTGGATTTTAAAAGTGCCAAGAGCTTTGTCTCTGGCAGAGATTAAGCAGTTTTTAAGTGTGTATAATAAGATTCAAAATATTGTGTCATCAGAGACGAGTGAGCCATCACGAAGTTTTTGCAATTTACAAATAATGGTAGTGATGTTAGAATTAATGGAGTAAAATGTTTATAACAAATGGAATTTTGCTATTAAAACATCTACTGAACTTTGCTTTTAAGTTTAGGTTTAATTGATTAGGATAAATTTCAGGTTAAAGTAATTTTATCAGTGTAACACTTGACTGTTGTTGATGGTGTTTTTTTTTTTTTTTTTTTATATTGTCTATTACCTTGATTTTTTGTTGTAGTCAGTTTTAGAGCTGCAAAGGTCTTTTTCCCCCTCCAAACCCAGCATGATCCCTGCACCCCATCCCAGATCGCAAGTGACCTCTGAACCCCATGCTTAAAACTCTTTACCAGACCCATGGGTAAAACTTCTTTCCGTCTGAGGACGGAATCCGTTTTATGAAATTATTCAAGATGGAATTTTCCGTTTTTTTCGTATATCTGGGAAAAAAAAAAAAGTTTTTCAAAACAGTCTCTAAAATTGCGCAAATTATGTATCGAGTGCGTCTTACCATAAAACGGAAGTGCCAAATTGGAAGTACTCTTTATTTTAGGGAACAAAGATAAAGCGCCATTTGCCGAAATCAAGATTTCGAGTTTGGAGTTTGTTGGAAACCATGAGAATTTCCTATCTTAAAGAAGGTGATTCAGTTGAAGAGATCGACGCTGGCATCACTAATAAGTGGCGGTGGGCTTGGCTGAACGAAATAGATGATGAAAAACGACAACATCGTGTTTGGTGTTTGAAAACGAGCAAACCTGGTGTAGCATTTAACCGCCTGTGCAACTCGGACTTCAAGTATGGATCCAATAGAAAATCTCGGCTAGCAAAAAGCACGCCAGAAGTCCAGACCATATTAAAAACATGAAGGTAGAAATTTCAGTCAAATCTTTTTCAGCAGCCCTCCATGCCTGCCATCCCCCCACCCCTCCCCCAAGTGACACACACGCACGCACGCGCACACACACACAAAGATGAATGTAAAGCAGAGAGAGAGAGAGACATAGTATAGTATGAAAAAAAATATTTAAAGGAAAAAAAACATAAAAGAAAAATGAATATGAGGGTTAGTTTTCTGGAAAATGGATGGGGAAAACTACTAAAGGTTCTATTTCTTCCGTGTAATAAAATGGGTTAGTTTTGGAAGAACAGTAGAAATTCTCTATCAAGACCTTGGAAAATGCACAGATTTGTGATCTTACTGCCCGTCTGTGTCCAAGGCACCAACCAAGCTGGGGTTTTTTGGGGGGGGGTGGGGGGGGGGGGGGGGGGTGGGGGGGGGGGGGGGGGGGGGGGGGGGGGGGGGTAAGTTTTTTTTTTTTTTTTTTTTTAATTTAAAATGATGACTTTTGTTCACATATAAGCAATGAATATGTGTTTCAAACAAGGCCTCAGTTCCAAATTTCCTTTCACCAGAGGCCACGAAAACTGAATTTTCAAAAAATCAATTTTGGCCCCGGGGGGTCTTTGCCACCTGGGCACCCCACCAGGGGCACTGCCCCCAGACCCCACCAGGGTCCTACGCAGCCCCTGGACCCTGACCTTCAGTTTTTCAATTTTTTTCCAGTTTCACCCATGCAGACCCTTTTCACATTCGTGTGTGTTTGCAGTTAGAATGAAAGACAGTGTTTCTTTATAGATAAGAGAGACTGGACTTCTTTCAGCATTACAAGATGAGATCAGGTACGCTGTGCTTGGCCTGAAGTGTCAGAATTATCAGGTGTTTAGGAGTGTTGATATTTTGTTTTGTATGTTTCGTTTTTTTTCCCCCCTATCATTATCTCCAGTCAGTGTGATCCTCAGGCAATTCATTTTTTTTTATGTTTTATTATATATTTTAACTTGATACAACATCAGAGCACATAAGTGTTTATCATTGATCTTATTTTGATCACAGTTCACAGGAATTGGTCTTGTTAGTTGTGCTTGCACTGTTTGGTTTGGTGTTGTAGATTCTGTTTTCTTTTGGGTTGAGTTTCTGATGCAGTATATGAAAGAGGAATATGAGTTTCTGTTGCATCATAAATGTACATCATACAGTCATGAGTCTCTGGTACATTGTATGAAGGAGGATTCTAGAATTCATGACAGTAAACATGTACAATAAGTCTTGCCAACAGTTGCATGTGATTTCGGCAATATCCTATATTTTCCTGTAAGGGAAGGCAGTCTGGTGATGGAAAGAACTTTCCTGGATGATTCATTGAGCTTCTTTCTGTTGACAGGCTGTCTTATCCTACCAGGAAAAAAGTGTGAATATTGCCTCAACCTTTTTCTGTGAGATAGGACATTATGGTGTGAAATCAGATGCCAGAGACCTGGTTTTCACCCCCTGCCCCCCCCTTTTTATTCCCTCCACAGATTTCCACCACAAAAAATGTTCAGCGTTGTGTTTTGTAAGATTTAAGGTTACCCCCCCCCCTCCTCCCAACCCCCAGTGGCCGTTAAGTTTCCACTTATATTAATTATCCATGTCAACATGGAGTTCTTTTTGTCAAGGTCAGTCGAAATTGATCAGATTCTGAGATTGTGTTGTTGTCATCAACATAACTCCAGTATCCCTGGCACGTGTATTTTTTAGACTGTTCTCCCAAAATTTATAAGTCATATTTCCATGTTTGGCTTTAATTGTACTTGGATGTTTGTATTAAACTTGCTTTTGCTGTACATGTTCACCCACCTTATAATTAACACACATACATAGTTGCAAGCGAAACAAGCTTGCGAACACTCAAATACCTTGCATGCACACATACAGAGCCCGTTGTATGCCATTCCTAAGTTTTTGTACTAGAACTGTGAGGGATTTATGTGCAATGTCATTGGATAATGTTGGTTTTTCATAGATAATCAAAACTTGATCTTCACAGACATATGCTCAACATGTTTGAAAAGAATGTGTTTCAGCGCTGTTTGATAAAATACAATCATATTTGACACTGCAGAACACAAAAATGTATGTGCCTGTACTTTCAGTTTGACATTTCAGAGTGATTTTAATTTTAAATTAAATGTTGAATCTGTTGAAATTATATTGGTAAATTGTGTTATGTTATTAATGTTGCATTTCACATTGACATACCAGTGAGATGAACAAATTATCTTCATGATCTCTTCCACCCCTTCCCAACCCTTACGCCCTCTCTCCTCTCAGAAATTCTCGGTAATGTTACCGCTGTATGAATGATTGTTTTTAGGTTGCTAATTACTTCTAAATTAGTGAAACTATTTAAAGATAATGTGAATTTTAAATGTTCTATCACTTTTTTAAAGTATTGGTACAGCTGCTTGAACCTGCTCTGAGTTCAACATGTGTATAAATTGTCATCTTTGTGGCAATGGAAATAGATACATCAAAACTGTTCTTATTTGCTTTTGTTTACCAACTATGCTTTACATGTTTATAAGACTTTAAATTGAAGACCGTCCATCTCTTAGCAGTTTTTACCATTTGGATAGTCAGTTTTTTTTTTACCTTTTGTTTTATTTGTTTTTGCTTGTTTGTTTTTCCTAGTTGTTTTTTCAGTGTTTATTTGGTTGAGCCTGTCACATTTGTTTTTGCCATTAATCATACAGAAAATCTGCTCAGTTTTATTTCTGCTATTGCTAATTGTTACTGTGGCTGCCATATGTGCTTCACTGTGAAACAGTTGCTCAAGTTGCTTTTCAGCTATTTGTGTGTATTTTCCCTTCCTTCTGTGCCACTGACCAGTTCCTGGATATTGTCCTTTTTGGTTCCATATGCTTCTCTTTCCAGAGAAAAACTAGTCCAGATATTTACATTTTAAAAGTGTGATTCTAATCGTCATTGAATTTGAAAATTTGTTGGCATTGTTATTCTTGGATAGTGGTGCTGTGGTTGTACACCTCTTACAACAACAGAAATCAGTGTTTGACAACATTCGCTGCACCATGGTAGATGGGTGCAGCTGGTTTAATCAGTTGCCCTAAATTTTGCAGCTAATGCAGTTCAGAGACAGTTCAGGTTATTCCTTTGCAGGCCTATCAGTACTTTTCCCTTCCCGGAGTGCTGGCTTGGCACCTGATGCTGGGTGCTTGGGGACAGAGGTACTGTACAGGTTCCACTGGCATTAGTAGCAAGACTGATGCCACTCACACACTGTGCCTTCCACCCAGCATGCTCTTGGCCAGCTTCTTGGCTCATAGTCATTCTCATTTGAACTATCAGACAGTTCACTCTCAGGTTACAGATTGGCTCAAGACACTGCTCTCAGGCAACAGGGCAGCCTCTTCCCTGACTTGGGTTTCTTCTTTTTGATCCTATCAAAGGTGCCGTACTACCACAACTCTCCTGAGTGGGACCTTGACTTTCTCAGGAAAGTTCGATTTCAGCCCACACACTCTTTCACCTTTGATCAGTGGACCCATGAAGCCACCTTTTTCCTGGGGCTTGCTTTCAGAAGAGACAACTTTGGGATCCATGCCTCCAGTGGTGCACCTCAGGATGTCTCTTTCCACAGAGGTAGGTCAGTCTCCTCAAATTCCTCCTGAAAATTTTTGGTGAGATTGAGGAGCCTGGAGATGCTTCACCCACCGTTACAATCAGACCCATGTCTGATAGAGTGTCCAGAGGCCCATAGGATTGGCATGTTATGTCTGGTAGGTGTCTCAAATAGTGTTGGCAGAGAACACCTTGCAGTGCATCTTTAGAGATGTCATTTCTGTTCATGAGAAATACCAGTTTAGAATATATCTCCTGCGTCCATTTTTCACTGGATCAGCCAGACAATCCCTAGAACTTATGCCTGAGCTTAAAAGGATACTAGTCTTGTGAATCTCGGGACCCATGAGATCGTAGTCACTGTGGCTGCATTCCAACTCTCGGTGCCACTCCAGGCTTTGAGGCTGCTTCCTGGCATTCTGAGGACCCTTTCATTTCTAGTGTGTCAGTGATTTGAGAATGACCAGGGCTGATGGTTGTGGAGGGGTTTCCTCTGTGGTGGCTAACACAGCTGTTTCCATCGGGGGACTTCCCATATAAACCAGTAGGGTAGTGCCTCACCTTCCGTTCAATTCTGCACGGTTAAACATGTCCAGTATATGCTGCCAGTGTAGGGAGTTCTCCACTAACTCCCTGTCTGGCCTGTCCATAAACCATGCCAAACTCTTCCCATCCAGCCCTCCGCACTAGCACTGCTACAGTTTCCATGGGGTCATGAAGCACTTAGAAATGAGGAGAAAGGTGCCATTCCAGAAGAACGCAGATTGTCTAGCAGACGGATGATGATGAGGAGAAAGGCGCCATTCCAGAAGAACGCAGATTGTCTAGCAGACAGATAATTAACTTACAGTGTCTGGGTACTGTGTGTGTCAGAACATGTAGGTCAATGGAGCCAAGACAACCTAGCTGGTCAGGGGCGTGCACCACCTGGACGTAGTAGGTATACTGGCCAAACAAGGGAGTGTATGGAAAAACTCCCTATATTAGACACCTGGTGTTCTGTGAAATCAGTGAGATTAATTCTGAAAAAAATGTACTGGCAGCAGGGAATGAGTGACAACAGGATCTGTGCAGACTGTCCCATACATATTGTAGGACTTGACAACATCAACACAAGTTACTAAAACTGGCA
Source organism: Conus betulinus (assembly GCA_016801955.1). NCBI lineage: Eukaryota > Metazoa > Mollusca > Gastropoda > Neogastropoda > Conidae > Conus > Conus betulinus. The sequence continues at coordinate 67,026 of JADBJO010004561.1, forward strand.
CAAACAAGAAAGTTGTGACTGGGTCATGTGTGGAATGACTTGTCCACATGAGTTTGGTTCATTGTCGTTACTGTTCATTGTTCGCTGGCTTTATTTGGTGGTGTTGCCTTCTTTGTTTGTTTTCTTTCTTAGTTTTTCAGTGCAATAGAAATGTGAAGTACTCGGCATAGGATAATCTGTTCCAGAAAGAGAACATAAAGTGAAATGGACTGACCTAGACCATCTGTCTATAGTCACAATCACCACAGATAGCAATGCTGAGGTCTCTCATTGATGCACATCTATGTTTGCTTTCAGGTTTACCATCTGTTACATCCTGTATTGACGTACTGGTCAGATTTTTTTTTTTTTTTTTTTTTTTTTTTATCTATACCTTAATCGTACTGGTTTATATCTTTCATGTGTAGACAGCAACAAAAGTTGTCATGTGGCTGATGGTGTTTCAGGTTGCCATACTTGATAGGTTGGTGATTGTGTTCTCTGGCATCAGTGTCACAGGTAGCCTGCAGCCAGGGCAGTAGAAGCCAGGGCAGACAGTAGAAGCCAGATGGGTCAGACAGTGGGAGACTTGAACTGCTTGCTATGTGTAGAGGGGTCAGGCAATGGGAGTCTGGAACTGCTTGCTATGTGTCAGAGAGGGGTCAGGCAATGGGAGTCTGGAACTGCTTGCTATGTGTAGAGGGGTCAGACAGTGGGGGAGTCTGGAACTGCTTGCTATGTGTAGAGGGGTCAGACAGTGGGAGACTGGAACTGCTTGCTATGTGTAGAGGGGTCAGACATGAACTACTTGACAGTGGGAGTCTGGAACTGCTGCTTGCTATGTGTAGAGGGGTCAGACAGCGGGAGACTGGAACTGCTTGCTATGTGTAGAGGGGTCAGACAGTGGGAGACTGGAACTGCTTGCTATGTAGAGGGGTAGAGGGGTCAGACAGTAGAGGGGTCAGACAATGGGAACTGCTTGCTATGTGTAGAGGGATCAGACAGTGGGAGACTTGAACTGCTTGCTATGTGTAGAGGGGGTCAGACAGTGGGAGACTGGAACTGCTTGCTATGTGTAGAGGGGTCAGACAGTGGGAGACTGGAACTGCTTGCTATGTGTAGAGCTTTGTCAGGACGTCCCACTTTGGTTGTACCCGGATTTTGTGACCTTGCCTTGGATGTTGATTTCTGTCAATCAAAGCCATGTTCTTTCCAGCTTTTGCATGTCGCCATTCTTGTTGATTTTTATTTCTTGTATGAAAACCAGTCCAGTATTTTCTGTTTGCTAAAGTGTCGGGTCGTATTTTTTTTGTTTCCCCTTCCCTTCCCCCATATGTGCCAAATGACTGAGAAATAAAACACATTTTACTATTCAGTGGTTTGGTTTTTCATTTTTCTTTTTTTTTTTTTTTTTTTCCTGTTCTGTATTTGTGATAACGGATATTTGGAGAATATCTCTGTTAAAGGATGTTAAAATTATGATTATACCTCTTAAAGATCATTGCTATGCGGTAATCTGCTTATGATATGTAAGAATGTCAGCTAAAGAAAACTAATTCTGTGTAACATACTCTCAGAAAAGAAAATCAGGCCACACAAAACACAAACAGTAAAGTATAAAAAAGTGTGCAAATCCACAATTGACCCTGTTTCTGCCATGTCCACAAAAGCACCCTCATTCATCCAGTCACTGACAGTTTGTCTCATGTATGCACTGTTACATGTCCTGCATGGAGCTAATACACATTCACTCACCCAGACAAGTGCCCAACCACCACCACAAAATGCAAAAAGGTATTGATGTAGCCACCTCCAACAAAATGCAGGCTGAGGCAAGTCTGTGCATCCATCGAGTACAAAAGCTCATATATGTTCATATTTTACCTACATGTCCTGAAGAAGTCCCATGAACCTTTATGAAGGTGGTCTGTGTCAGTGAAGACATGGAAAGAAAATTGTCAGCAAGCACTCTTCTTGCACTGAAAACATGATTAATACATACACAAATGACACAAGCACTGTGTGGGTTGAAAGCAATAATCTAGCCTCCTGTACCTGCCATTTAGCAGTACTTGACCTTCATTGGGTGTCACTTGGGACTGCACCCCCACCCCACCCCCTCCACCTGATGTTGTAGATCTTCAGTCATTTCACAGAGGCTTTGTATCAAAAGTGTATGGGCCTTAGCAGATTGCATAGTTGGCAGAGGGTGAAAGACGGCAAAGTCATATGCAGTTGTGGGTCAGGATGAACCCACCTGGTGAGTGTGTGGCCAAAAATGATGTACGGTAATGATTACAGTCTGCAGATCCTGTGGGACCTGTGTCGCCAGATGTATGTCGTTCAAACTATGTAACTGATTACGTTTCTTTTTTTTTTTTTTCACTTAGAACAACAAATGTTACATGATAAAGAGATAAGAAGGGTTTTGACTAGCACCATAATTTTCTTTTGAAATTTGAAAAGGTATGGTTTAATTGTCAGTGGGTTGTGTGGGACCCAGGAAACACACAAAAAAAGAAGTATGTTGCCCATCATGCCTGCTGCCTTTATGTCCTACTGTGTCCGCTGGAAAGGGATTTCTACCACATGGAAGGTCTGACTTTTCTTAATACTCTTTAAACCTATTTGATCACAACTGCTGAAAACGAGTCAAGAGATGACTACAGGTTCCCCCCTCTGGATATAGGCTTGTGTCCTACAAGTGTCTGTCTGCACCCATTGCACACATGCAGGTGACGATTTGGCAGTCTTCTTTCACACTTCTGGCTGCCAACCACAATGAAGGAAGAGTAAAGGGGAAGGAGGGGAGGAGGTTCTTGATAAGATACAGAATAATGGATAGTGCAGAGCAGCTCAGACAAGCAGCATCTGAACTCACTTTGTGTTACCCACTTACACTTCTGGTGATCACTTTTACCCATTTGACAACATTCTAAAATTTATCAGGAATTTCCAGAAATCATTCCTGAAGCAGATTTAGTAGGGGGGAAAAAAATCTAGAATTTTTACATTTTTATCATAAAAAAGATGTGTGGTTTGGGAGTCGGCTGTTTTTTTTTTATTTTCACATTGTTGTTTGTTTTTTAAGGGATACATAAAACATTCCAGAACAAAGCCAGAATGGTGTTCTGCTAGTGTCAACAGCTGCATGTAGAGGAAAATACATCTTACCTACATTCTGTGATACGCCCGCTGAAGCACCATGGGGTTAGGAATGCTTTCAGTTAAAACTCAAACTGTCCTCTGGCCCCCTAATTGTTCAAATTCTAAAAGGTTGGAAAGTGTGGCCTGTGTGCCAGTATCAAGGATTTCCTTAAGCTTTTTAATTACTTCTCATTCTGTGCTTTTTCGTTTGGCAGTCGCCTTTACTGTCTCCATGTCTCCTTTTGATTTGCCTGTGGCTGTGGTTATAATTGGTTTTTTTTTTTCCAGCTTCTCATTTCGGTCTGTATGTCATGATATATGTGTTTTTTAGGTTTGCTCTGTGTGTGTGTGTGTGTGTGAGAGAGAGAGAGAGAGAGATTCGCCTTTATTAGTTTGTATGCAATACCGTTTTCTCGGCTGGATCATTTTTTGGTCCTGGTTTCTGCTTTCCTCCTGTGCCTCCTTTATTTCCTTTGTCTGAGTTTACTGAGGTGTTGTCAGTCTGCTATTCCCACCAAAGAAACTATGTGTCTATGCTAGTGTGGTGGTGTGTCTGTCTGGCACCAAGATTCATGCACTTGTGGTGGTTTGTCTGTCTGTTACCAAAATCCATGCCCGTCTGATAGTGTGTGTGTCTGTCTGGCGCCAAGATGGTGCTAAACCAGCTGATCAGTTTCAATACAACTTGGTGGACAGATGGAAGTCAGCCCAAGGATGGATTCAACAAAGCCTAATGCAATCTCTAAATCAAACGGCAAATCCTGGATTTAGTTTATCGCTTTCACATCATGAGATCAAACTTTTTTTTTAATCTCTTGATATGTACATAATCAGTCTATAAATGATGCATGGATGTCAATGAAAATAAAACCAGGTGTATTATATGTGTTGATATATACAGTTATCTGAAACAGATGTGGATCTACATTGCAACCCCGATCAAATAAAACACATAATTGTTTGACCATGGCAGGGTTCTGTGCTCTCTCTAGTGCTCATTTTCTTTTATCTTATTCTCTTTCCAACAGTTCGACAGGTACAAGTCAGCAGTGTAGCCAGGTGTGGCAGATGCGTGTTTGCATCGGGCTAATTTCTGTTCATTTTTTATCTGAATGGATCCGAATAGGATGTATCTTATTCAAGATGTTGGATCCAAGTCTAAAAACATTTTGACTCATAATTGCAGGCTGTCAGAATTTTGTTCGTTGTAAATTTTATTCGCAGTTCACGTGGGTTTCATTCTTACATGTGAAGTCATGCAGAGGATTTCTTTCCAACATTAACTTGGGTGTGGTGTGGGGGGTGTGTGTGTATTTGTTCACTTGTTCCCGGGCCGCTTCATTTGGCTTTCTCTTTGGATATCTTTGATTGATTGTTTGCTTCTTTTTTTTCTTTTGTAATTTTTTTAGAGGGGGGTAGGGTTGTTGTATGTATGTCTTTTTTTCTACTTTGTTAATAATTCTTCATTTTTTTCTGTGTGTAATTATTTTAGTTTCTGGTAGTCACAGGTTTTGTATGTGTTTTTTCTTTTTTTTATCTTTTTGTGATTGTTGTTTGCTTTCTTCTCTCTCTCTCTCTCTCTCTCTCTCTCTCTCTCTCTCTCTCTCTCACCTACCTTGAATGTGTCTTATTCTCAGTATACTATATATGGAGCTCATGACTTTACGTACATGTCGTATTGTTTTCACAAACCTTGTGTTTGTTGTGGATGCTTGTTGTTAAGCTGTTAAGGTAGAGATACTGTTGTATCTACACTTAGTGCATAGATATTGTTATATCTTCGTACGCTGCTTCTTTTTTTTTTTAACACACTTTCTGATTATTCTTTATACAATTGTAGCCATAGTTCTTTCTATGAGATTTTTTTTTTGGTGACTTCTTTTCTATAGATTTTTTTTTATTAAATTTTTGTCTTGCTGTGTTTTTTTTTTTTTTTAAGTCATTGTGCATTGGTGCGATATTCATAAAGTTTTAAAACAAAAAACCCAAACTTTAGTAGTAATAAACCCATATATGATAACAAGGGTAACAAGATGGTATGATAAGAATGAAAATCTGACTTAAGTTAGAACATGCTGATCATGTGCATGTCAGATAAAGTAAAGTTTTGTGTCTGTACATGGAAAAGCATTGCCAAGTGATATTTCATACATTTTTTTTTTTTTTTTTACTAGTAATTCTATCACTGGTCCCATAGCAGCTAGTTCTATGGCTTTTTTAGAGCGTGATGTTCTGACTGGATAACACTGCATGTAAGTTCATGGTTTCTCCGACAAATTCGTTGTCTTCTGCCAAATTTGGTCTCCATTTCGGCCATGTGTATGCCTGTTTTGTTTTGTTGTTTTTCTGTGGCATACAGTAAATATCTGTTCTTGACGTCGATTTCCTGTGGCCACGTATACCTGATCTGCATGTGTGTGTGTGTGTGTGTGCGTGTGTGTGTGTGTGTGTGTGTGTGTGTGTGTATGTATGTAGTTAAATATCCCTAGGAGATTATGTTTTAATCCTTGTCTGTGTGTCTTGTCAGCTAGATGTCATTGCAGTTACAGATCTGATTTTAATGAAATGTGAGTGAGAGATCAAGTATGGACCAGGATGAACAGGTTAGCTTGTGAAAGGAAAAAAGAATTTGTGAGTCCATGAGCCCATAGTTAATATTTTGTATTGAAATGTGTAATTACATGAAACCATTGTGAAAAATATTTTACGTCAGTCATGTAAAAGTCTACTTGTTGATTAAAAGGGGGAAATCTCTTTTCTCTTATGTTTGTCTGGCTGTGTGTCAATGTGGTGCAAGCAACAGAGTCTGATAAAACTCTATGAACCAAAATATCTTGAGATGAATACAGTTGATTTTTCAAAATTTGAAATCAAGTATGTGTCTACAGTTTGAACTTTTGTATTGCCTGAAAAATTAGCGTGCAGTAGATTTGGGGTGGGGGTGGGGGGGCGTAGGAAATTAAGATTGTCACAGAAAAAAGAGGTCTTTAATGGGAGGAATCTTTGAAGTGAGGCATCAGATACACACCAGGCTGGGCATGATGGGTGACTTGGCGTTTCAGTAGTTGATACGTGAATTTACTAGTTTCATGAAAAGCAAAAGAGATGAAAGATTTGAAAAGAAAGAAGAGAAAAAGAAAAAAAAAAAAGGGACGAACAGGTTCAATGCTGTTGCATCAAAAGAGAGACCCATGGTCCCTTCAGCATGAAGTTTATGTTCACAGATGGGTCATGATTTATGAATGAAAATATTTACGCATTTTAGAGATGTAAACATGAACATTGCACATTTTCTATATCCTATGATGAAAATGCTTGTTGGAAGCAACTCTTTTAGTCCCTTTCAACTGTTACTTCCCCTGGCCCGAGTTTTTTTTTTTTTTTTTTTTTTTTTTTTTTTTTTTTTTTTTTTTTTTTTTTTTGTGAGGTGGAGGTGTGTGCTGTGCCGAGTGTTCTTTGACTTGAGTGAAGTGCTGCACTGTACTCATTCTGATTGAAGAGCTGTGCCCATTCCAGTTGAAGTGCTGTACCCATTGTGATTGACGTGCAGTGCCCATTGTGATTGAAGTGCTGGACCCATTTCGATTGAAGTGCTGTACCCATTCCAATTGCATTGCATGTTTGTGAGCATGGTTGTTGAACTTTTCGCAGTTGACCAGATCACTCCTTCCCAGGCTGCCCAGTTTTGAGCATCAGTGGCGCAGGGATGTAAGGGGTCCAGCCTGCAGGGAGGCAATGAGACAGGTTAGAGGTCAATGGAGCCCGTGGCATTGTACTTCTCAGCCACTGTGAGGCCGACTGTGTGGTGCCACTGACCAATACACACTGTGTGTGCACTCTGTGTGGTGCCACTGACCAATACACACTGTGTAGTGCCACTGACCAGTACACACTGTGTGTGCACTCTGTGTGGTGCTGCCGACCAATACACACTGTGTGTGCACTCTGTGTGGTGCTGCCAACCAACACAAACTGTGTGTGCACTCTGTGTGGTGCTGCCGACCAGTACACTCTGTGTGTGTGCACTCTGTGTGGTGCACTCTGTGTGGTGCTGCCGACCAATACACACTGTGTGTGCACTCTGTGTGGTGCTGCCGACCAACACACACTGTGTGTGCACTCTGTGTGGTGCTGCCAACCAACACAAACTGTGTGTGCACTCTGTGTGGTGCTGCCGACCAGTACACTCTGTGTGTGCACTCTGTGTGGTGCACTCTGTGTGGTGCTGCCGACCAATACACACTGTGTGTGCACTCTGTGTGGTGCTGCCGACCAACACACACTGTGTGTGCACTCTGTGTGGTGCTGCCGACCAGTACACTCTGTATGTGCACTCTGTGTGGTGCTGCCGACCAATACACACTGTGTGTGCACTCTGTGTGGTGCTGCCGACCAGTACAGTGTGGTGCTGCTGACCAACACACACTGTGTGTGCACTCTGTGTGGTGCTGCTGACCAACACACACTGTGTGTGCACTCTGTGTGGTGCTGCCGACCAACACACACTGTGTGTGCACTCTGTGTGGTGCTGCCGACCAGTACTCACACTGTGTGTGCACTCTGTGTGGTGCTGCTGACCAGTACACACTGTGTGTGCACTCTGTGTGGTGCCGCTGACCAGTACACACTGTGTGTGCACTCTGTGTGGTGCTGCCGACCAACACACACTGTGTGTGCACTCTGTGTGGTGCTGCTGACCAGTTCACACAGTGTGTGCACTCTGTGTGGTGCTGCTGACCAGTTCACACAGTGTGTGCACTCTGTGTGGTGCTGCCGACCAACACACACTATGTGTGTACTCTGTGTGATGCTGCTGACCAACACACACTGTGTGTGCACTCTTTGTGGTGCCACTGACCCAATACACACTGTGTGTGCACTCTGTGTGGTGCTGCCGACCAACACACACTGTGTGTGCACACTCTGTGTGTGGTGCTGCTGCCGACCAACACACACTGTGTGTGCACTCTGTGTGGTGCTGCTGATCAACACACACTGTGTGTGCACTCTGTGTGGTGCTGCTGACCAATACAGTGTGTATTGGTCAGCAGCACCACACATAGTGCACACACAGTGCTGACCAACGCACACTGTGTGTGCACTCTGTGTGGTGCTGCTGACCAACACACACTGTGTGTGCACTCTATGTGGTGCTGCTGACCAATACACACTGTGTGTGCACTCTGTGTGGTGCCGTTGACCAGCGCACACTGTATGTGCACTCTGTGTGGTGCTGCTGACCAACACACACTGTGTGTGCACTCTGTGTGGTGCTGCTGCTGACCAACACACACTGTGTGTGCACTCTTGTGTGGTGCTGCTGACCAGTATACACTGTGTGTGCACTGTGTGTGGTGCTGCTGACCAACACACACTGTGTGTGCACTCTGTGTGGTGCTGCTGACCAACACACACTGTGTGTGCACTCTGTGTGGTGCTGCTGACCAGTACACACTGTATGTGCACTCTGTGTGGTGCTGCTGACCAGTACACATTGTGTGTGCACTCTGTGTGATGCTGCTGACCCAACACACTTTGTGTGCAGTCTGTGTAGTGCTGCTGACCAGTACACACACTGTGTGTGCACTCTGTGTGATGCTGCTGACCAGTACACACTTGTGTGTGCAGTTTGTGTGATGCTGCTGACCAGTACACACTGTGTGTGCACTCTGTGTGGTGCTGCTGACCAACATACACTGTGTGTGCACTCTTTGTGGTGCTGCTGACCAACACATACTGTGTGTGCACTCTGTGTGGTGCTGCTGACCAGTACACACTGTGTGTGCACTCTTGTGTGGTGCACTCTGTGTGGTGCTGCGACCAGTACACACTGTGTGTGCACTCTGTGTGTCACCATGTCATACATTGTGTGGTGCTGCTGACCAGTACACACTGTGTGTGCACTGTGTGTGTACACTGACCAACACACTGTGTGCACTTTGTGTGTACACTGACCAACATACTGTGTGTGCACTCTGTGTGTACACTGACCAACACACTGTGTGTGCACTTTGTGTGTCCACCATGTCTGTTTGGTGCCACTGACCAACACACAATGTGTGTGCAGTGTGCCACTGACCAACACACAGTGTGTGTGCAGTGTGCCACTGACCGACACACAGTGTGTGTGCAGTGTGCCACTGATCAAAACACACTGTGTGTGCACTTTGCCGCTGACCAACACACACTGTGTGCACTTTGCCGCTGACCAACACACACTGTTTACACTTTGCCGCTGACCAACACACACTGTGTGCACTTGGCCGCTGACCAACACACACTGTGTGTGCACTTTTGCCTGCTGACCAACACACACTGTGTGTGCACTTTGCCGCTGACCAACACACATTGTGTGTGCACTTTACCGCTGACCAACACACACTGTGTGTGCACTTTGCCGCAGTTCTGACCAACACACACTGTGTGCACTTTGCCGCTGACCACACACACACTGTGTGTGCACTTTGCCGCTGACCAACACACACTGTGTGTGCACTTTGCCGCTGACCAACACACACTGTGTGCACTTTGCCGCTGACCAACACACACTGTGTGTGCACTTTGCCGCTGACCAACACACACTGTGTGTGCACTTTGCCGCTGACCAACACACACTGTTTGCACTTTGCCGCTGACCAACACACACTGTGTGCACTTTGCCGCTGACCAACACACACTGTGTGTGCACTCTGTGTGTCTACCGTGTCATGCACTGTGGTGCCACTGACCAACACACTGTGTGTGCACTTTGCCGCTGACCAACACACACTGTGTGTGCACTTTGCCGCTGACCAACACACACACTGTGTGCACTTTGCCGCTGACCAACACACACTGTGTGCACTTTGCCGCTGACCAACACACACTGTGTGCACTTTGCCGCTGACCACACACACACTGTGTGTGCACTCTGTGTGTCTACCGTGTCATGCACTGTGGTGCCACTGACCAACACACACTGTGTGTGCACTTTGCCGCTGACCAACACACACTGTGTGTGCACTTTGTGTATCCACCGCGTCATGCTGGTGATTCAAACGACCTCAGAGCACAGGCTATCTGCACTGTCTTAGTGTCCACCAGTCCCGTTGACACCCTGTGCTGTGTGTCCATACCGCCGTCCCAGTGCTGCCATGCCCTGTGTTTGTACTGCTGTACTGCCGCAGCCCCCGCTAACTCTGTGTCTGGAATGGAGATACAATGTGTGCGTTGTCTGTCCACCCATGGAGCGTGTTCTCTGTCAGTGTTTGGGACAGGCTGTGGCTGAACATTCAGTGACTTCATGTGCCGTGTGTCTGTTGATAGTGTTTGCACTTGTTGTGTGACCAGCACGTCCCTGTTGCCCAGCGCCTTGGACAGCCATCCCAGGTGAAGTCCATCTACCACCAGCCGCTCCCTGCACCTGAGGTTGTTTATAGGCAAGACTGCCACATTGTTTCTGCTTCCTTCGCTTGTTTGTTTGTTTTTTTTTCAACCACTACAAGTCCATGGGCATTTCCTCCCTGGCCAATCTCAGCTGTTGTGTTTTGGTTGATCTTTGTACACTACCCCTGCTGAGCTCTCAAAGCCTTGAAGACTAAACTATTGGCAGCAGGTCTACTACCTTCATTCCAACATTGCCATGTTGAACCCATTCGTCGTCAGTGTTGCAGTCTTCTGAGGCAGACCACTGCTGTGTTGTCTCAGCCAACAAAGGAGTGAGCCGTCAGTGTGTTGCTAGGCGGAGCTGGTGGCGGGCCATGAGTGCCCTGGTTCCCAGTGCCCAAGCAGAGGACCCTGCCCCTTTCTGTGCCCTGTTCAATGTCTGCCTGGTGATGGGCACCATCACATAGCCCTGCTCACATGTTCTTTCAGCTTTTGAAATGCATAGCTTCTCTTTCTCTCTCTCTCTGTCTCTCTCTCTCTCTCTCTCTCTTTCTCTCTCTCTCTGTCTCTCCCCCTCTGTCTGTCTCTCTCTCTCTCTCTCTCTCTCTGTGTCTCTCTCTCTCTCTGTCTCTCTCTCTCTCTCTCTCGTCTGTCTCTCTCTCTCTCTCTCTCTCTCTCTCTCTCTCTCTCTCTCTCTCTCTCTGTGTCCATTTTCTTCTTCCGAAATAATTAACAATGATTAACATTAAGGGGGTTTATGAAACAACATGAAAAAAAAAAGGAAATTAGACAGCACTTTAAAGATATTAGAAAATAACATAAGATGGAACAAGACGGAACCATCGTGGCAGTTTTGGGAAGAAACTTGCTTTCTTGACAACAGAGGCAATCTATTGCATTCAGAAATCAACTATTTGCAGTATATGTGGACAAACTGTACTTGTACTTGGTTTTTTTTTGATGTGACCAGGGGATGAAACCCTTGGCATGCTAGCAACATGTAAGTGGGTGGAAATGATGCAGGTGTGAGGGCTGTATTAACCATGTGTCTGTGTGCCCATTGCCGTGTGCAGAGCCGCAAGAGGTTGGAGATCAGGAAGGTGTAGTCTGACCATGGGGAGGCCTGTGTGGAGCTGTCAGCCTGTTCCAGTGTCTGCACCATCTCAGAGCCGGAGTTCTACAGTCAGCCTCACTGAGTGAACGGCACCAGTATTGCCGGCCTCCATCTTCCACCGTTCCTGTCTGGCAGACAACAACAGCAACACAGCAAAGGAGTGATGGGAGGAGGGGACTGGCTGCTCCTTCACAGCGTGGTAGCGTCGACGTGCTGGGTGCTGTGTGCGCAGAGAGTTGTACACAAAGTCCACATGTCTGCCCGCGGTGTGTTGAGTGTCGCTCTGGATGGTCAGGGTCCCACTGACGTTGGGTGTGCATGAAACAAGTGGGCTGTGGAGAAGAGAGCCGTCCCATCAGAGGTGGCTCTGCAGCCTGGTCTGGCTCACCTGCTGTGCTCTGTGGTGAGGACAACAAGGGCCCAGACTTCCTTCACTTCTCTTGTCTTTTGTAAATACTGGATGACACAACTCGTCGAGGATGGGAAAGGGAGGGGGAGGCGGGGCACAACTGTAAATGCACTGGATTTGGGCTTTTTTTTTATTTTATTTTTGTTTTGTTTGTTTTTAAATTATCAATGTCCTTGTGTGCACAGATAAACTGGACGACGTGTGTATCGTGTGTGTCTACATTTGTTCTGGTGCATTGGTCAGAGAAACGGAATCTCTGCAAGCACCTGCTGGATGGGGCGATGGTGATATGCTCTTCACAGCAGCATGAGCTGCCTGCCTTGACCAGGACCAGGACAGGGATCCTGTGGACAAAGGTTCCTCACTGCTGTGGTGTGTGGGGGTGAGGACAGCAAGCATCAACGCTTTGCACAAAGCACTGTTATGACATGAGAGAAACAACAGATCTGGCTGGACTGCTCAACATGGCTCTGAACGAAGCACAAAACTGTTCATTTCAATGCTGTGTTCAAAGTGTAGTCCTGCTTAGAGAGGAAGGGTGTTTTTTCTGCCTGAAAGACATCCATTGACGAAGATGAGAAGGGCTGCCCTGTGAATGATGTACCGCTTTCTGCATTTCCCCATGAAGGGGGAGGTCCGTGTCCCTGGAGATCAGAGCGTCTGATGTTTATCTGGCAACACGACCTGCTGTGGATATGGTGAGCAGTGCCCCTGTCCAGCTGCCCTCACAGCTCCCACAGACTGCTGCTCACTTCCTCATGCTGGCAAACACGTGGTCAGGCTCACTGCTCACCTCTGGCCCAGCGTTGTGGGAGGGACTGAGATTGTCCCCGAGGGCGGTGTACAGGTCTGCCTCAGTGCTGGCCCTGGCAGGTAAAGCTTCATGGTGTGTAGTGTTTCTCCTGGAGCTCCGGAGCTCACTGTTGTTCTGGGACTAGACAGCCCTGGGGCTCACTGTTGTTCTGGGACCAGACAGCCCTGGGGCTCACTGTTGTTCCCTGGGGACCAGACAGACAGCCCTGGGGGGGCTCACTGTTGTTCTGGGACCAGACAGCCCTGGGGCTCACTGTTGTTCTGGGGGACCAGCTTACTGTTGTTCTGGGACCAGACAGCCCTGGGGCTCACTGTTGGGGCTCACTGTTGTTCTAGGACCAGACAGCCCTGGGGCTCACTGTTGTTCTGGGACCAGACAGCCCTGGGGCTCACTGTTGTTCTGGACCAGACAGCCCTGGGGCTCTCTGTGTTTCTGGGACCAAACAGCCTTGGGGATCACTGTTGTCTTGTTCTGGGATCAGATAGCCCTGGGGCTCACTGTTGTTCTGGGATCAGACAGCCCTGGGGCTTACTGCTCACTGTTGTTCTGGAACCAGACAGCCCTGGGGCTCACTGTCACTGTTGTCTAGACAGCCCTGGGGCTCGCTGTTGTCCTGTGCTGGGGTCAGACAGCCCTGGAGCTCACTGTTGTTCTGGGATCAGACAGCCCTGGGGCTCACTGTTGTTCTGGGATCAGACAGCCCTGGAGCTCACTGTTGTTCTGTGACCAGACAGCCACGGAGCTCACTGTTTATCTAGGATCAGACAGTCCTTGGCTTACTGTTGTTCTTGGAGCATACAGCCCTGGGGCTCACTGTTGTCTTGTTCTCAGCTCATGTTGTAGAGCTTGAGCTGTTGTTCTATGCTTATGCTGTAATTACAACAGTGGTCAGAAACATCTCACCGATCACTAATTGCTGTTCATTCCTGGAATTTCTTAATAAGATTTTCCCCTTTTTTTCAGATACTAGTAATCTAGTAACTATTTGTTGCCAAATGTGATTGGATTCAGTAATCTACCCTCCCTACTTCTTTTGTCCCAGTGCATGTGTCAGCTACTGTGGTGTTATCTATTTCTGCGACTGGAAACGGTTTCTTTGTGAAGTTTGGTGGAATGATGGGAGATGGAGAGCAAGGATGGGCAGCGCAGATCAGCATGCCCTGCTCCCTTGCCTTGTTTTGCTGTGATGCTACCTGTGTATTGACGTTGAGTGACCCTGCCCCGATGGAACGCCTCGTGGAAACCTTCAGTGGGAGCTGTACATAGCGATGAGACATGGCAGCATGAGGTGTGGACCCTTTGGTGTGGACCTAGCCAGCAGAGAGGCTGTGGCTGTAACTGTCTCCAACTGGGACTTAGAGGTGGACCTGGGTGTGGACTTGGATGTGCACAGGATCGGGTTCTGCCAAGAGATCAGACTGGTTGGCTTTGTTTTCCAGTACGGAAAGCGTGGGACTGGACTGGGGATTCCGTCCTGCCATTGGTGATTCATCCAGACAGGATGGGATTGTTGTCAACCCATTCTCCCTCAAAAACGAACTCTCCAGCAATCGTCTCTGAACACGGGTCATGTTGATATATAAAAACCATTAAAGTCATATTGACTTCTTGTCATGGATTGATTCATGCTACACACTTCAATGGCAAGACCGATGGTGCATTTTCTTGTTTTCATCAGTGACGACTTGTTCTGTTGATTCTGGACGCATACCTTCCAATATCTCTTGGGTTTCTTCTGTTTTTGATATACTCAGAATACTGCTGAAGCAGACTGTGTATAGCGTGTGTTGTTCATGGACATCGGTGACTGTGGGCAGAAAACGTATTGGTCACTGTGCCACTGTGGGTCATTTTGCGGAGGTGTGGTGGTTTCTTTATTTGATTTTTGTGTGAATTAGCAACATACACACTCACATTGTTTTCTCTTGCAAAGAAGTGGGAGTGCATGGCTGTCAGTGCCATAAAACCCAATGTTTCATTCTTTCTGGATGTGTCTGTGACCTTCACCTTCTTGACATGCTTTTATCAGCAAGTTTTTATCAAGACTTCTTTTTTAATTATCATTATAGAGCATAGACTTGCATACTTAATAACTGATCTTTTGGGGAAAACAGGCCTTTCGTTCTCTTTGATGGAAGTTCTGATCTGTTGATGGAAGTTTTGATCTCTGATGGAGGTTATGATCTGTTGATGGAAGTTCTGATCTGTTGATAGAAGGCCTGATCTGTTGATGGAAGTTATGATCTGTTGATAGAAGTTGTGACATGTTGATGGAAGCTATGATATGTCGGTGGAAGGTATGATCTGTTGATGGAAGGTATGATCTGTTGATAGAAGTTATAATATGTTGTGTGAAGGTTTGATCTGTTTGTAGAAGTTATTATATGTTGATGAAAGTTAAGATATGTTGGTGGAAGGTATGATCTGTTGATAGAAGTCCTAATATGTTGATGGAAGGTATGATATGTTGGCAGGGGGTATGATATGTTGATGGAAGGTATGATCTGTTGATGGAAGTTATGATCTGTTACTGGGAGCTATGATCTGTTGATGGAAGGTATGATCTGTTGATGGAAGCTATGATCTGTTGATGGAAGTTATGATCTTTTGATAGAAGTTATGATATGTTGGTGGAAGTTCTGATCTGTTGATGGAAGTGATGATCTGTTGATAGAAGTGATGATCTGTTGATAGAAGTGATGATCTGTTGATGGAAGTGACGATCTGGGTAAACTGGAAAAATAGTCCTGACAAGTGGGTGGTGGGGGTAAAGGGGTTGGGGTGGGGGTCAGGGAGGGGAGGGGTATATCATGCATCTAGCCCATTAAGTCTCCCTGCAAAACCAAAAATGAAGAAAAAAGAACTTGAAAATGCATTGTGGATCTCAATTATTGCTGTTCATTCAGAAAGGGTTTTGATACACAATACATTTTGACCTCAAATTTAATCAAATATTGTGCATTGAAATCTGTAAATGTAACCTTCAATATGGTTCTGCATTATTGTGTTAGTCATTTGGAGCGGGGGAAAAAAAAAACAACAGAAAGAAGCCACTTTTACCTGTACTTGCATATGATGCAGTGTTTATGGTTGAGCTCAATAGCCTTTGAGAGCATCAGAGAAAAGGACAGCACTAGAAACAAGGTGCAACCCAGTCTGAAGTTTGCTTCACCAGAGAAAGCTGAACTCACTGCTAGTGGCTGTGACACTATCAACACTGTCCCAACATGTGTTCTTTTGATTCTGTGTGTGTGTATGGACTGCCTAGCGTGGTCAAGTGTGGTTGGCATGGTGACAATAAAAGCTGAAGTGTGTTCATGTGTGTGTGTGTGTGTTTCGAATATCCCAACGGTTTATTCCTAGTTATTAAGGGGTCTGGATGATAATTTGTTCATATTCAGTGCGGAAGTCAAAAGTTTTTAGATTTTGTCATGTCGACTGTTGTTTTGAACAGATGTGTGTAGAAGGAAGTGGGGAACTCTTATGTTTGAAGTGGTGGTAATGTACATTGGTTTTATTTTTGTTGTTTTTTTTTTTATCTTAACAGAATGGTGGATAGATGTTGTAGCTTAGGCTAACACCCATATGACTCCTGTTTTTGTGTGCGTGTGTGTGTTTTCATGGTGAGTGATTCATGCATCACCAATTGCTGGACACACTTCAGTGTGGCTTGGGCCCCGTACGGGTAATCATGTGTAGATGTCCAGAGCCTGTGAATAGAAATCAATCATTTTGATCCTGTTGTTTAAGCCATTGATCTTTTTTTTTTTTGTAAATACACAGTTTTTCTTTTTTCCCCCCCATGATTAGGTGACTGGCTTTCTATGACATGTGATGACCGGTTACAGCACAGTGAGTATTTTGTATATAGGAGTTTATCACCCATAATAATCATCAACTAATCTATCCCTGTCATTATCGAGAACCATTGCCAACGGGGCCACTTTCAGCAATAACTATACAGTTTATGGTAATTTCAGCTGCTGTGGCACATCTGGCCCCGGAGTCATCTGTTCAAACTTTTTGAGAGGTACTTTATCATATGACCAAGAGACCGGAGCGAGCATCAAATCAGGATACTGGGATGTCAAGGTTAATACTCATCCACTGAACAGATGCATCTGTAAAGTGTCTTTGGGCATACTACCCCAAGACCAATAGGTGACATTGACAGTTAGGCTGTTTCCCAAGGGACAAGGAGAGGATGAAGCGTGAGGGAGTAGGCAGGTGAGACATTGACAGTTAGGCTGTTTCCCAAGGGACAAGGAAAGGATGAACCGCGAGGGAGTAGGGCAGGTGACATTGACAGGTAGGCTGTCAGCCCTGGGACAGGGAGAGGATGAACTGTGAGGGAGTAGGGCAGGTGACATTGACAGGTAGGCTGTCAGCCCTGGGACAGGGAGAGGATGAACTGTGAGGGAGTAGGGCAGGTGACATTGACAGGTAGGCTGTCAGCCCTGGGACAGGGAGAGGATGAACTGTGAGGGAGTAGGGCAGGTGACATTGACAGGTAGGCTGTCAGCCCTGGGACAGGGAGAGGATGAACTGTGAGGGAGTAGGGCAGGTGACATTGACAGGTAGGCTGTCAGCCCTGGGACAGGGAGAGGATGAACCATGTGAGAGTAGGGCAGGTGTGACATTGACAGGTAGGCTGTCAGCCCTGGGACAGGGAGAGGATGAACCGCGAGGGAGTAGGGCAGGTGACATTGACAGGTAGGCTGTCAGCCCTGGGACAGGGGAGGATGAACTGTGAGGGAGTAGGGCAGGTGACATTGACAGGTAGGCTGTTAGCCCAAGGTCAATGTTAGCCCAAGGACAATGAAAGGATGAACCTTGAGGGAGTTCTGCCACAATGGGAGTAGAGAACATGGCAGAACCACAATAAAAAAAAAAAGAAATGAAACAGTCATTATATTGAAAACAACACAAAGGTTCAGATGGGACTAAAAGTTGAAGGTGACAGTCAATAAATTTAGAGATGTGGCTTTAACAGATAGTAGCCGCACCAAAATCGGCAAGTTTGTTTTGTTTGTTTGTTTGTTTTAATGATATTGTAGCTGCAATACTAAGACATTCCCTATGACCTTAACCAAAGGTCAGTGAATCGGTGGAGGTCAGATACCAGCCAGTTGGTTCACTCATGGTGTGTCCAAGGGCCTGGCTTGTCACTGCTGCTGGGACTGTGCGAGGGATCAGAGGTCCTGGATCTGTTGAACCAGTCACTCCCGTGACCTCCCACAGCGCAAGACACTTGTCGGCTCACAGTGTTCACAGCTAGCAGCCAAAAGAGGAGGTAAGGGGACCAGGGAACGGGGAGGTAAGGGGATCAGGGAACGGGGGAGGTAAGGGGATTAGGGAAAGGGGAGGTAAGGGGATTAGGGAAAGGGAGGTAAGGGGATCAGGGAACGGGGAGGTAAGGGGATTAGGGAAAGGGGGAGGTAAGGGGATTAGGGAAAGGGGAGGTAGGGGATCAGGGAACGGGGAGGTAAGGTAAGGATCAGGGAACGGGGAGGTAAGGGATTAGGGAAAGGGGAGGTAAGGGGATTAGGGAAAGGGAAGGTAAGGGGATCCAGGAAAGGGGAAGTGAGGGATCAGGGAAAGGAGAAGCAATGGGATTAGGGAAAGGGGAGGTAAGTGGATTAGGGAAAGGAGAGGCAAGGGGATTAGGGAAAGGAGAAGCAATGGGATTAGGGAAAGGGGATCAGGGAAAGGAGAGGCAAGGGGATCAGGGAAAGGAGAGGCAAGAGGATCAGGGAAAGGAGAGGTAAGGGGATCAGGGAAAGGAGAGGCAAGAGGATCAGGGAAAGGAGAGGCAAGGGGATCAGGGAAAGGAGAGGCAAGGGGATCAGGAAATCAGGGATCAGGGAAAGGAGAGGAGGATCAGGGGAGGAGAGCAAGTGGATCAGGGAAAGGAGAGGCAAGGGGATCAGGGAAAGGAGAGGCAAGGGATCAGGGAAAGGAGAGGGATCAGGGAAAAAGGAGAGGAAGGGGGATCAGGGAAAGGAGAGAAGGGGATCAGGGAAAGGAGAGGCAAGGGGATCAGGGAAAGGAGAGGCAAGGGGATCAGGGAAAGGAGAGGCAAGGGGATCAGGGAAAGGAGAGGCAAGGGGATCAGGGAAAAGGAAGGTGAGGGGATCAGGGAAAGGAGAGGCAAGGAGGGATCAGGGAAAGGAGAGGCAAGGGGATCAGGGGAAAGAAGGTAAGGGGATCAGGGAAGGAGAGGCAAGGGGATCAGGGAAAGGAGAGGCAAGGGGATCAGGAAAGGAGAGGCAAGGGGATCAGGGAAAAGGAGCAAGGCAAAGGGGATCAGGGGAAGGAGAGGCAAGGGGATCAGGGAAAGGAGAGGCAAGGGGATCAGGGGAAAGGAGAGGCAAGGGGATTAGGGTAGGGAAAAGAAGAGGATCAGGGAAAGGAGAGGCAAGGGGATCAGGGGAAAGGAGAGGCAAGGGGATCAGGGGAAAGGAGAGGGCAAGGGGATCAGGGAAAAAGAAGAGGATCAGGAAAGGAGAGGCAAGGGGATCAGGAAAGGAGAGGCAAGGGGATCAGGGAAAGGAAGGAGAGGCAAGGGGATCAGGGAAAGGAGAGGCAAGGGGATCAGGGGAAAGGAGAGGCAAGGGGATTAGGGAAAGGGAGGGCAAGGGGATTAGGGAAAGGAGAGGCAAGGGGATCAGGGGGAAGTGGGAGAGGTAAGGGGATCAGGGGAAAGGAGAGGAGGCAAGGGGATCAGGGGAAAGGAGAGGCAAGGGGATCAGGGAAAGGAGAGGCAAGGGGATCAGGGGAAAGGAGAGGCAAGGGGATTAGGAGAGGAAAGGGGAAGTGAGGGGATCAGGGAAGGGGTCAGGGGTAGAAGGGGGATCAGGGGTAAGAGGGGTGAGGGGGGGTAAGAGGAGGGGAGGGGGATCAGGGGGTGAAAGGGGGGGTAAGGAGATCAGGGTTTGGTTTTAGATCCGGGGTGATATTTTTCCTGTGCATGCCACTGACAGTACAATCCTAATATTTTTGTTTCGTTCTTGAATGAAACAACTGTATTGAGAAATCAAAATTTCACTTTCTTTTTAATTGAAGTGTAAAAGTTTTTGAGGGAATTCTTGTGTGGAACCATATTTTTAAAAAAAATATATATATATATATATATATCTTCTTTTAAGAGATTTATGTAGTATAAAAGTCTATGAAAACGACAAGTTGTATGTAAGGAGCAAGTAACATTGAATTTGTTGTTCAGTCTTTGTCTTTTTTATTCACGGAAGTTCAGTCAGAGGACTACCATCCTATAAATTCCATATTTCACAAAATAAATAGCCAGTTTTAAATCAGTTTTCAGAGGACCGGAAAAGCTCAGTGATGGAGCTCCAGACTGGTAATCTTGGTGATTCTGGGGTTGCAGGTTCAAATCTCTACCGAGCCATTTCATTTCGGTACAGAGGAATTTTTCCCTCAGAGTTAACATTGGTTCTGACTCCATTTCCCATACAGTCCTTCAAATGAGACTATAAACCCAGGTTCCGTGTGTGAACGCATGCATAATATCTTGCGCACATGTAAAATCCCATCACCAACTTTCGGAAGAGAAGGCCAGTTTGGCCGTTGATATGGATGACACGTCACACATAGCATGCTACTTCCCCAAAGCTGGAGTATGGCTGTCTTAATGGCGAGATAAAGAAAAAAAACGGTCATACACACACAACTCCACTCCCTTTGTTGGGCAGATGGTATTAATCCTTGCCTGTCTGTATGTAGCTATTATTCAGCTGTATGCATAGGCACAGGTACTGCATATATCACGTCTGTGAGGGTGGGTTCAGGGCAGGAAAGGGGGTGAGGGGCATGGATTGTGTGGGTATGGTGTAATATATGAACATATGAATATGTGAGGGTACGCATCAATACACAGGGAAGAAGCAATTCTGATCGTCCATGTTTTCTGTTTATATGTGGGTGTCATATGAAATACTGATATGCCCATGAAAAATGACAACACGCACGCACGCACGCACACACACACACACACACACTCACACACACACACACACACACACACACACACAACACACACATAGACACGAACACGCACACACACACACACACACACACACACACACACACACACACACACACACACACACATAGACACACACACACACACACACACAGACACACACACACACACACACACACACACACACACACACACACACACAACACACACACTACCCAAACCACACACACACACACACACATGCAACACACACACACACATGCACACACACACATGCACACACACACACACACACACACACACACACATGCACACACACTCACACTCATACACACACACACACACGCATGTGCACGCGCGCACACACACACACACACTACACACGCACACACACACACACACACACACACACACTTGCGCGTGCACATGCACACACATACAAACGACCATATATAAGAGAAAATTTGGATGCGCTGCAAAATTTCATGTGCATGAAGTAGGCACGTTTCACAATTTTTCATAAATATGTCAGTCACTTGAATTTCGTTCCAAACCGACTGTGCAACCAAATAATCATGTCACCTGTTCCATGATGCCTCTGAAATATGGATGTGCAAAACTATTTTATGTGAAATTTGACCACACATTTCTTCTTAAGAGCAAAACTTGTATTACCCTGTCTGCTTGCTTGCAATACAGTGCACATGAAAATGGACTGAAATTGCTGCCCTAGAGAAGGTTAATGTTTCACCTGTTTGTTCCACTGGTTGGTCGTTTCTCAATTTCCTATCAGCAAAATCATAGATTGAATAGGCATAAATCTCATATATCTTTACCCAAAAAGGCACATGTTCATGTGTGCACAGGAATTACTTATAAACGCTTCAATACCAGCAAGCATAGAGTTCAACAGTGGTAACAAATTTAACAATATCCAAGGGTGTGTGTTTGGAATGGGGTGGCATTATCTGATCCTCATAGTTTGGGTGTGAAAGGACTAACAAGCATGTTTTTGAACAATCTCTCTCTCTCTCTCTCTCTCTCTCTCTCTCTCTCTCTCTCTATCTCTCTCTCAAAATGTATACAAATTTCTTCATGTATACATTTGGAAACTGATGTGGTGGATGATGAATTTGGGTCAGTCACTATTATCACCTGTACTGAGTACATGCTGGCAGCAAGAGTGGCAAAATTTCACAAGGTCTTTGTGCCATGGGAGAGAAAATGTGAATACTGTGATAAGTTTTCAAGTGAAACTTTATCACTGGGACACTTTTTCAAGTGAGATGTAGATGCGTCGTCATGTGAAAAGACCTAGGCGATCATATTCATGGTTAAATTCTGATACTATTGCAGCAGTACAGTTTTATTCAAAATGTGGCAGCTGCCAACATATTTCATGAAAAGCTTGAACGTGTGGCAGTGTTTCACATGAAATTTTGATGCTCAGTGGCAACATCACAGCTGTGGCAATATCGCAGGTAAAATATGGCTGCAGCATCTAAATTTTATGAGTGTCAGTATTTCATGTAACGTGGAGGAGGGTGGGGGGGGGGGGGTATGGGGGGGGGGGGGGGGGACTCTTATTGCTCAAGATATTGTAGAGCTAATGACTTGAGTTTGATATTATGGTAGGGAAGTTTTTAAATTTTTTATTTATATATCTATTCTTTTACTATTACTACTCTGTTCAGAAACATTCAAAGAAACGCAATGATCAGAGATGCAATTGCTTATTCATTTATGTCACATGATCACGTTCATTACAGATCTGATTGCTAGGAAATAACCAAGCTCAGGAATCTATTTGCGGCAAGCATATTTAGCGGTTAAGTATCAACTGTAACAAGACTGCAATAGAAAAAAAAAAAACACTGCCAGCTGAGACATTGGATGTTGAAACAGCAGATATCGCCGTAACAATTGCTGACTGATCTATTTGTTCATGTAGTACAATTATCCTTGCTCTTTTTCCATGTCATGTCTGTTCACATCCATACAGCGGAAAGTCAATATTAATCATTGTTATAAAGTTAACCTTAATTGATGCTGGTCTGACTCCGTTTAAGACCTGGTTTTGCAAAGTTCGTTATACATGTATGTCTTTCCTGTTAGGCACTGACGTTGCATTAATGTAGTGTAATTATGATGTGCGACTTAGTGATAGACCTGTTTAGTGCCATTGGTCTATGCTGTAATTCAACATTAACTTTCATACTAGGCGGTCACATTTCAACCTCTTTCAGTTCCATTACTGCCACCAAATGTTAAGACCAAGACCCTTCCACTGCCCCTGGAACATTTCCTATTTATACCTGCCCGTCATTGACAGTTATAAATATTACATAACACTGGGAGGGCAAGGGAGTGGACTGGAGGAGGGTTAAAGCAGAGAAGGTGAAAGTTAACTTACTTCCCTTTCTTTTGAAGTTAGTAAGGGAAAAATGTGTGGCTATGCTTGGGCATGTGACTATGTGTATGTGTGTGTACATGTGTGTGTGTGTGTGTGTGTGTGTGTGTGTGTGTGTGTGTGTGTGTGTGTGTGTGTTCGTGCGTGCGCATTCAAACTCGACAGTCATATCATAAGGATACAGATTATTTGCTCAAGTTTTCATCATTATTCTGTGTCTTCTTTTTTTCAAGAAGTAAAGGATGGGTATCAACACATACCTGTTAGTGTTTTCATCCTCACAGGAGCCGGCTGAGAACTTTTGTCATTTTTTTCTTTCTATTGTTACTGACTATACCGTAGTGATATTACTAGATGCTCAGTGACTCACTGGTAGACACTGGCTCACTGTCATCCACCTGAATCAAGGCTGAATGCATTGTTATGTGTTCTGATGACCTCTTGTTGCACAGAACTGCCTGCTGGCACAGAGACACGTCTTTCACCATCAAGTTTCTTTTTTTTGATGTACAGACTCGTGTGAAAAAGCTCCTCTGTTATGTTAGTGTACAGTTGTCGACTGAATTCTTTGATACATACGAACAAAATGGTTGAACGTGAAGGATCGAATTCCTGTGATTTTATCGGTGGTTGGATCATGGTGTGGTTGTATCTGATTTGTCATGTGTCATGTGTGTTATTATATATGTCTTTGAATGGATAGAGGTGTACGTGTAAGTTTGCATGGGGATGCATGTCAGTAATTACCATTTTTCATGGTTTAAAAGTGAAGGCATTAGCATACTCATTGAGGTAGCTGGATATTTTTTTTTTGTTTTTATTATACGAGAGCAAGGTGCTGTATCATTCAATGGCAGAATACAGAATCATAATGATGATCCCTGGTTGATTTGCTGCGTATGGGATGCAGATTCTGTTTGATGCAGGATTTAAACCCCCTTCTTTATGAAGAGCACCTGTTTTCTGTGGGAAGACATCCTGTCTTGGGAGTGTGGGGTTTAGGCGCTGTTAACCCTTTTCTGGCTGGTACTAAAACAAATCTGATGCTGAGGATTAGTCTGGCTTGAAGGAAACATGGACAAATTGGTTCACACTGAAAAAGTGTCACAACTCATGTATTTAGCTACAGAACTTCACAACAATTTGCGAGTACTTTGGGGAATGACTGTAACATATTTCAACTGACATAGTCGTGGTCATAAAGAAAAGCAGTTTTGTGCCAGTTATGCACAGGACACTTTTTAACACCCACTTAATTGTATCTTTTGAAAGGAATCAAAAAGTTCCATGGTGCATTCGAGGTGATGTACTAGTCACTATAAAACATTTTATAGTGAGTTAGGACTGAAATGATGTCAGACATAAAAGCAGATAGCATGGGAAACCCTGTTCAGAGATGTTCAACACAAATATGATGTTGTTTTTTTTTTATCCCATCCATCTCATCAAAAATGTTACAAAAGAAAAAAAAAAGCTTAAAGCTAGTTTTGTGCATTTTATTGAATCTGCTTTTAAAAAGTTTAGGATTTTTTTTGTTTAATGTAAATGTATAAGTGGTGATTCTGATGAGAGAACAGCCCTGATATGGTCCCCTATGATCAGCTGGGCAGCCATATTGAAAAGGGGAGAATATTGTAACCCAGTCTGGGTTTGTTTGCTTTTCTAGTTTTAGGGCAGTTCAATATAAAAAAAAGAAGAAAAAAAAAACATGTCATGTACCACAGTTAACCATTCTTCGACAGTTCGTTGAAGAGAAAACCCCATTATCAGACCTGCATCATTCTCACCATGGATCACACTACCAAGGGCAGCCTTCCAAACATCTACATTGACACTGTACACCGCAACCCAAGCGTCGGACTTCACTATTCTGAGTCGATCAGCATACCGTGTTCTGATACAGTGTGGCTTTTTAAAATTCCGAAACAGTGACCACGCATACCCAACATACTGTCAGTAAGAGGATGCGGACTGCTGTCGCTACTCTGAAGGAATGGATGCTGGCCATCTTGTTACAGGTTACGGGTCATATAGAATGAGTTGACATGCTTGTCACCATTATCAGAGACTTGGTTTGATCCAGGGTAATGGCAACAGCTATCTCCCTGCCCCTTCCACTTCCTATCACCCTCATGATGCAGGCAATTCATGCCCCCGACCCCCCCCCCCCCCCCCCCCCCCCCCCTGTGGGGTCTGTTCCTGTTCCAGTTGTCTGGATGCTCTCATTTAGTAGAGAGGCCAGTCAGGTGGGCACAGTGTGAGCATGAAGCCAGTGATTGTAGAATCCACAGCCAGCAGGCAGAGAGCACACCCACATGCACACACACACACTCACATGCATGCACACACACACACACACACACATGCACGCTGGCACACATTCACACACACACACACGCATGCACACACACACACACACACACACACACATTCACCTCTATCGTGATAACTGTGATTTTACCACAAATTTTAAGCATGTGTACATGTTGGAGGGGGGTGGGTTGCACAAATACATCAAGTATATGTTACTTGCACAGTAGAAGATATTCGCTGGCTTGAAAGATCTTTATCCGTTTCACACAGTGTGTGTGTGTGTGTGCACACATGAGGAATGTTTGTAAGCAGTTTTTAGATGTTGATGCCACATACTGTTGCCACAGATACTGTTCTCCCTTGACATTATATAAGCAACTGTATGATGTTAATGCATAGTGATGGTTCTTCCAAGACAACATAAACAACTGCTAGATGTTCTAGCCACATTGATTGCATTCTGAAGACAGAATAAACAGCTGTTAGGATGTCATGCAATATTAGTTCTTTTCCCACGAAGGGTTTAAAAAAAATGTGGCATTCATGCTACAGATGTTGTCCTCCCCAGACAGTACACACAGATGTTCCACGTTCTTGCCAAAGTTCTCCCAAGACAGCATGTCTCTCATGACAGACAGGGCAGTGGCAACCGCAGAAATTCAGAGTTAGCGAGCCACCAGGCCATAAGATGGCTCCAGGTTTTGTTGGGGGTATTTTTTTTACAACAGGTTTGTTCATGGAACATGCTCACATGCTTATCTGTTGTACGTTTTCAGTAGCACATAGCATTGAAAGGTCATTCTGCCATTGTGTGAGAACGCCCTGACACGGGATTTTGTATCTGGTCACTGTTGCATCGCTGTATGCTGCAGATCTGCACAGCAAACTGGAACTGTGGAATAAATGCTGTTTTAGCAGGTTGAGGTTGGCTGTCGGGGGGTGCTCGATGTGTGAGAGTGATGCAGTTGGTGGAAACATGGATTGTAGTAAGACATACATCACATTCATTCATAGGAGCAGACATGGACAGGGGTTTCCTTTGTTTTTTCCTGCGTACACAGACTGATACTCCTACAAACAACCCCCGTATAGACAGGCAAGGATTAATACCATCTCCCTAACAAAGGGAGTGGAGTTTTGCATGTATGATCCTTTTTTTTTTTATCCTGCCATTAAGGCAGCCAGCCATACTCCAACTTCGGGGAAGGACAGGGGTTCAACAACAGTCCTTGGTAAATTTGCCAATCCCCGTAAACCTGACAAAATCAAACCAAGACCACAGACGTGGACAGGCAATCAAAACTGAGGTCACCTCAAAGAGCAGGCCACAGAACATGAGGGTTTTGTTTTTTCAAATGATTGTTGAAGAAGACGGTGAAGATGATGTGCTATGGATTTTCATTCATTCTGGTGTGAGACTGCATGACAGGGCTGTACTTTATGCATACTTTCATATATCCCCAGCATCAACCAGGGTCGTAGACATACAGACACCTGCAGTGTTGACCAGGAAATTTGAGCAACACTCACAGAGACGCATCCATTAAGGGGATGAAATGCCCATGTGGTACCAGTGAACCCATCAACTCAACTCAAGGTGAGAGCTGGTCAGGGCAGAAAAATCCCACTGATAAATAACTCTGACGGGAAACGAACCTACAACCTCCCAGCTGGCAGTCCATGATGCTAACCACTTTGCCACAACAGCTGGCGAAAATCATGACTCTCCATTTCACCTTCCAACTGATCAGTTCAAACTTGACTAGCAGACCCTGCCCCAAAGGAATGGTGAGGTGTCAGAGGGTTAAAATGCTGACAGTTCTTCCAGCCAATCAGAAGCCATTTCTATTTTTAAAAATGCTGACAATTCTTCCAGCCAATCAGAAGCTATTGCTATTTTTAAGATGCAGACAGTTCTTCAAGCCAATCAGAAGCTATTACTATTTTTGGTGCATGGGGACCAAAAAAAAAAAAAAAAAAAAAAGGCTGAACGTGATTCAAACAGATTTCCTCTAGCCTTTAAAGAAAACATTTATCTTGCTCATAGAGAAGGAAGCCACAGAAATAATGAGAAACTTCATCTTTGTTTATCCCTGTCTCTTGTATTCATAAACATTGAAACATGTAATGTGTGCTGGGCTGCATGACTTGAGAGTGTGAGTTCTACACACTTCCGTGCCACTGGCATGGAAAGCCAGAGGTATACACCTGTTGCTGTCCCCGTGTTCATTGTATTCCCACCTGCAAATCCTGAGTCAGAAATTTCCCCTTTCCACATGATCTCTTTCATACTGCCAGGTCTCGTTGTTGTTTTTGTTCTTTTATTTCTTTGCTTTGTGTTTGTTGGTTGGTTGGATTTTTTTTTTTTTTTTTCATTTACTGTCGTCATCCAGTGTTGTTGTTGTTTTTTTTTGCTTTTCTTTTGCCCTTGTGCTTCATTTAACCTGTCTTGGATCCAGAAATTTTTTTTTTTTTTTTTTTCTTTTCTTTTTTTTTTTTTTTCAAAAACATTTCATAGCATGTCTGCTCTTTGTTGAAATGAGATGACCAGGTAATGAGATCACATACACTGTACACAGTGTATGCTGTCTGTCCATTCTGAAATTGTAATCACCTGTTTAGCACCTTTATGTCTATGTCTTTTTTTTTTCCCTAGCACTATGTTTTTGGTTGATTTTTTTTTTCTCCTTTAATCGACATGGAGTGTGCAGTTGGTGAAGCCCTGTTCTAAGCAATGTAACATGTGTATAATTTTTAGTCAGTGAAACTGTTGCTGTGATGATAATCTGTAAACCTTTTTCGATGAACAAGGTTAAAATAACAATGTATGCACAACATGGAGTGTCGACAATCCAGACCTGAATGCCATAAAAAGATATGTTCTTTATTATCTCATTTGATGTTATGTATGATATAACAGGCTGAGACAATAAAACAATAAGAGTGAATGTCATACAGTTAGATTCTTTATCATCTTAGTCTCTATTTCATATTATGTATGATATAACAGGCTCAGACAATAAAATAACAGATTGTTACATCACACATAGCAAAATAGTATCATGCATTGCACATCACTGTGACCATCTGAACAAAATCTTGCTTGGAATTGTGTGATACAAAAAAAACTGCACTTTTGCAGTCCACATTTACTTCCAAAATACAGTACAGTCGAATACATTTAGAATACTCATAAACCTCATGCAACTTATATATATAAATACCTCAAAACTGACTGTGTGAATGCATATAGGTGCAATGTGTTTTAATACCTCAGTCATGTATAACATGTATGTGTAATACGGAATGATCAACTGGAATGTCATTCATTCCATGAGACTTATGTATGTCACCTTGCACACACATGTTGCACCAGAACAACCTGCAGGTAATGCTGAATCTCTTGCTTCATGTTATGGTCAACAAACAGATGGTAATTAGACATTCGACCATGGTAAGTAGACACATGCCACAGTAAAAATGGGTGTGAAAAACGTAAGCACTTGACACAGCACTGACAGTTGTGAGGTTAAAACGCAGGGTGGATCAGCAACTGGGGGCTCAACATGCTAAGTCATCTACATCATTCAGATGACAGAGTAATAAAAATATCAAGACAAAAACAACATCCATATGAAATCTACAGGAAAACACATGTTTGAATATTGGCCACTAAATTTCAAAGAATGATAGCTAGAAAGAAACCTCAAAAAATCTACAGGAAAACGCATGTTTGAATGTTGTTCACTAACTGCCACATACCATCTGAATACTTGATAACATATTGCTTTCTTAATGAATGAAACAACAACAAAAAAGAAGAAGAAGCTAAATCACAACATATTTTCAACCATTTGTCTTTACAGATTATTCTATTATTGTCTTGAGCAAATATAGCCAGTGGATTCACTTCAGCTGACACAGGTTCCAATGACACTGAATGCTGCAGTTCGGTACACTGGGAAGTTTTAATACAGTGGCACATTAACATTATTCAGAAAAAAGTGGCATTTTATCCCAGAAAGAGAGATATTCCACAGTCCACAAAATGCCCCAAACACACCACACCTGAATCAGAACTACAAGACTTTAACCACACCATAGTGAGACACCATGCCTGTAATTAGAACAAGACGACTTTTACCACCACATAATGAGACACAATGTATGTAATCAGTCTTACAAGACTTTTACCATGCCATAATGTGACACCACGTATGTAATCAGTTCTACGAGACTTACCACGCCATAATGAGACCATATCTGTAATCAATACTACATGACTTTTACCTAGCCATAACATACGCCCGCATCTATTCTACACAACTTTTACCA
The DNA here is from genome assembly GCA_016801955.1 of Conus betulinus. Taxonomy (NCBI): domain Eukaryota; kingdom Metazoa; phylum Mollusca; class Gastropoda; order Neogastropoda; family Conidae; genus Conus; species Conus betulinus. Next base: position 96,914 of record JADBJO010004561.1, read on the forward strand.
TGCTATAATGTTACCCCACCAGTTCTTGTAAGAATTACACTCACAACGTATCGAAATCAAATACAAACAAATGTTGCCAGTCCTGATTATGTCAATACAAAGGCACTAAAGGCATAATGTAAAACATTTCAACAACCAAGATTATCAACACCTTAAAATCAATTAAAAGAAAAATTATGATTTAAAATCCATTTACAAATGATTTGAAAATAAAATTGCCAGTGCTTTATTCAATAAGGACCAATATAATAATACATACTCTCATAACATTGATGGCTATTGTTTTTAATTATGAATTAAATGTTCAAGTGTAAAAACTGACTTGAAGCAAACATCTATTGAAAGATGGGCAAGAAAAAAATATACCAAATATTGAAAAAAAAAATTGCAATTTAATGGCAAAAAAGAAGCACCCAACATGTTTCTGACCAGAATTCAATGAGTATTTAAAGTCTACACCAAAACATTCCGGGCATTTTCCACGAATATCTCGGCACCATGATGTTTATCCTGAGAAAATGAATTATTTTTCACAGAATGATATCACTGAACAAATTTAAAACAACACATTCCACACACACATAGGTGTGTAAACACACACAGAGACACATATACATAAACACACATGGAATGCATTTCTCAAAACTATTGTTTAACTCAGAAAGAGAAAAATGAGGAAAAAAAGTATGCATGGGTTTTCAAAGTTGGGGTTTTCTTTATGTTTCCTTAGGACTATCCCCTGGAAGACCATGGTCCCCAATGACTATCCCCTAAGGGACCATAGCCCCAATGACTATCCTTTGAAAGACCATGGTCCCCAATGACTATCCCCTGAGAGACCATGGTCCCTAATGATTATCCCCTAAGAGACCATGGTCCCCAATGACCATCCCTTAAAAAACCATGGTCCCCAATGACTATCCTGACAGACAGTAGTCCCAATGACTATCCCCTGAAAGACCATGGTCCCCAATGACTATCCCCTGAGAGACAATAGCCGCCAATGAGTGTCCCTTGAGAGACAGATGAAGAGAGAAGAACTACTGCATCAGAACAGTGCAGGGCTGTGACTGTGGAGTCCATTGTTTCTCACTTGGCTGGGTTGACCAGTTTGTCCAGAACCTTCACCCCCTTCTCCTCGTACTCGCTCCGCAGCAGCCAGAAGTCGTCCTTGTCCTTCATGATGTCGGCAAGGACAGCACCACCCATAAACACCATGTGTTTGCGTCGTGGGGGGTCCTCAATCCGGATCTTGAACTTCTGCACATTCGGACAGACTTGATGGATGAATGGAAGAGAACAAGAACCAAGGCAAGAGAATACTTGTTTTAACAAAAGCATGTAACCTGAAGGATACTAGTGTCTTCATGAATAAATGGAAGATAAAAAGAACCAAGTCAGGAAAACAGTTAAGTTCATAAAAACATATAACCTGATGGACGCTGGCAGGAGGGTAGACCTCCACGCAGGTCCAGCAGGCCTGGAATCAACTGACGGATCCCAGTGCTCACCAAAGGTCGATGGGTTTGTCTGGGGGCCACATCTAGTCTTTCCACCATGTTCCATCTACACTGCCCCTGAACAGGTCAAGGGCGCAGCCTGGAGTGGAACTGCACAAACATGCTCCCTGAACACTGCCCCTGAACAATCATGTTCCCTGAACACTGCCCTGAACAGACATGTTCCCTGAACACTGCCCCTGAACAGATATGTTCCCTGAACATTGCCCCTGAACAATCATGTTCCCTGAACACTGCCCCTGAACAGACATGTTCCCTGAACATTGCCCCTGGACAGACATGTTCCCTGAACACTGCACCTGAACAGATATGTTCCTTGAACATTGCCCCTGAACAGACATGTTCCCTGAACACTGCCCCTAAACAGACATGTTCGCTGAACACTGCCCCTGAACAGATATGTTCCCTGAACACTGCCCCTGAACAGACATGTTCCCTGAACACTGCCCCTGAACAGACATGTTCCCTGACACTGCCCCTGAACAATCATGTTCCCTGAACACTGCCCCTGAACAGACATGTTCCCTGAACACTGCCCCTGAACAGACATGTTCCCTGAACACTGCCCCTGAACAGGTCCTGGACCTGGCTTGGTGTGGGAACTGCACAGACATGTCATGGGTCATCCGTGGCCCACATCCATCTCTCCACGACTCCGCCATTTAAGATACTTTCAATATTATAGCTGACTTACAAAAATGAAAAAAAAAAAAGACAGAAAAGAAAGAAAAAAAAAAAAAGATGACGTCTACACTTTTCTTTTATCCCTGGAAATCAATCATCAGAGTAAAAAAAAAAAAAAATAGGAGCAATAGTTTTCAGATCAGATTTTTAGTTTCATTTTAACCCGGTTTAACCACATCAGACCCTGTAAGGACTGTCACAGAGATGTATGGTTATCTACACAGGTTCAAATCCTAACAGCTGCACTGCTGACTCCCCTAGGCCACATAAAACCAGGATGTGCTGAAGGAACCAACATTTCCTCTTGATTTATCACCTACAGTTGAAATAAAAATAACAGTTGAAACCGTTGAAGGAAAACTAGATAAAAAAAAAATGCCCTACAGGTAAACGAGACGCTGCAGAATAACAGAAAGCCAGTGTGCGCTTTGGACATGTTCTCGCTACCTGATCGTCACATCACAACAAGAAATTTTGCATCAAACAACATCGTAAAATGAGGAGAAAAAAAGTGAAAAGACTTTGTGGAATAAAGTCAAAAATGGATCAAAAATGGGGAATAAAAAAAGGAAAAAAAAAAAAGTGGAGAATGAAAAAGGAGAGTAGTAAAAAAAAAAAAAAAAAAAATCTAAATCTCTACGCAAAGAACTTGCAGTAGATGCGGACACATTCTGTCCTAAAGCAGCCCCTGGCAGCCCCACTGAGGCATGATTTCTTCAGCACAGAAAATCCCTATTAGCTATATACAAGAGATCAGTTGTCAGCTACGTCATGCTCTATTCTTTTTTTTTTTCTCTCTTTCTCATCTTCAGTGGCATTAGCCCATGCTGTCATTCTATTTCCCCATCCACAACCACAGTCTGGTTTGTTCCACCACACCTGTCAACCAGCAGTCGGTGTAGTCACTATGAGGCAACCCACTGAAGGAGACACTGCACTGCTGCTGTGTCACTTCAGTGGTGTTCAGTGGTACCTGTGCTGATCCAGCACATGCAGGTCGTCACCTACTAAAGCCCCCTAGTGACAAGAACTGCTTAGTTGCAGAGCCAGTGTAAATAAGCTCTTCCTCCTGAGGGCACCACCACCTCTGTTCTACAACAGTCCCATTACCTTGTCAGTACCAGCCGCCCAGTCACAAACTTTACCATAGGCAAAGACAAAGAGAGGAAATCGCAGCTGAGATCACCAAAAGAGCTAGGCATTTTGAGGGCCACAGAATTTCAGACTCCTCTTGTTTATGCTCATCAATGTGGGATGAAGATGAGGAAGATGATACCACAGAGTTACTGCACAAATGGGCTGTATTCTACGCTCATGTTCATAAAATATCACAGCCTCAACCAGGCCTGAGAATAACAAACACCTAAAGCATTGGTCAGAAAACTAGAACAAGACTCTCAGAGATGTATACGTTAACTGGATTAAACTTGACTATGTGGTCCCAGTCTTCGCGACTGAAGCCATAGCAAACTCAGTTCTGTTAAGGAGCCAGTTAGGGGCAGAAAACCCCCACAGATCAATGGCTCTGACAGGAACTGAACCCATGACATCCAAGTTGGGAGCCAGCAACACTAACCACTGTGCCAGGAGGGTTAATTTAAAAAATGCACAACTCTATGCACTAATGATTTAAATATTTTGAGCCCCTCATTTACCAGGCAAACAAGCAACAATTTAACTAATCATCAATGATGTCTTGAGCATATCTTTTAGATCAACAAACATATTTTGTAACAAAAAATATAAATGCATTATGCATCAAAAGAGATTCAGAATCTGGCCCAAACCTCTGATTACTTACCAAACATGGGCATGATAAGCGCAGTCTCTGCTTGCTACTGACAGAAGTGTGCCACACCAGCCCAAACCCATCGCTGACGCCACACCACACAGCCAGACTTACAAACCCATCATGAACACCACACCTCACAGCCAGTCTTACAAACCCATCATGATCACCACACCACACAGCCAGACTTACAAACCCATCATGGACACCACACCTCACAGCCACTCTTACAAATCCATCATGATCACCACACCACACAGCCAGTCTTACAAACTCATCATGAACACCACACCTCACAGCCAGTCTTACAAACCATGAACACCACACCTCACAGCCAGTCTTACAAACCCATCATGAACACCACACCACACAGCCAGTCTGACAAACCCGTCATGAACACCACACCACACAGCCAGTCTGACAAACCCATCATGATCACCACACCACACAGCCAGTCTGACAAACCCGTCATGAACACCACACCACACAGCCAGTCTTACAAACCTGTCATGAACACCACACCACACAGCCAGTCTTACAAACCATGAACACCACACCACACAGCCAGTCTGACAAACCCATCATGGACACCACACCATACAGCCAGTCTTACAAACCTATCATGAAACACCACACCACACAGCCACTCTTACAAACTCATCATGAACACCACACCACACAGCCAGTCTTACAAACTAATCATGAACACCACACCACACAGCCAGTCTTACAAACCCATCATGAACACCACACCACACAGCCAGTCTTACAAAAACCATCATGAACACCACACCACACAGCCAGTCTTACAAACCATGAACACCACACCACACAGCCAGTCTGACAAACCCATCATGAACACCACACCTCACAGCCAGTCTTACAAACCCGTCATGAACACCACACCTCACAGCCAGTCTTACAAATCCATCATGAACACCACACCACACAGCCAGCCTTACAAACCCGTCATGAAACACCACACCTCACAGCCAGTCTTACAAATCCATCATGAACACCACACCACACAGCCAGCCTTACAAACCCGTCATGAACACCACACCACGCAGCCAGTCTTACAAACCCGTCATGAACACCACACCACACAGCCAGTCTTACAAACCCATCATGAACACCACACCACACAGCCAGTCTTACAAACCCGTCGTGAACACCACACCACACAGCCAGTCTGACAAACCCGTCATGAACACCACACCACACAGCCAGTCTTACAAATCCATCATGAACACCACACCACGCAGCCAGTCTTACAAACCCATCATGATCACCACACCTCACAGCCAGTCTTACAAATCCATCATGAACACCACACCACACAGCCAGTCTGAAAAACCCATCATGGACACCACACCACACAGCCAGTCTTACCGACAGTCGGGAGGTGTCCCCCTTCAGAATCCTCTCCAGGTACAGCTGCTTGATTTCCCGCTCCAGTCGGGACGGCAGGCCAGGGGTACATGGTGGTGCCCCCTGACAGCACAATGTGTTTGTAGAACTCAGAGCGGATGTGTCCATGTCCGCTGCCTGGATGGTGTTGAAGAGGAGCTCCGCCACCCCCACGCCATCCACGTTGATGAGGTGGGGCTGGAAGAGAGGGCTTCTGGGGCCTCGAACCGCTCCCCCCCCACCTTGATCACCCGCCCGTCCGGAAGCTGGCAACACACAGGCATGCGCTGAGGGGTCATTTCATCATGAACAACGGATTCTTTGTGTCGATGCACAGAATGTGTTGCCATGCACAGATCAGCACTGACATTTCTGACAAAATGTAAATCCTTCCCTGGGCTGGTGAATGAAACCTTCCAGACAAAACTGAGCATTCTTTTTCCTTCACTCACTACAACTCATTGTAAGCCATAATCAAACCTGTTTACCCAAAATTCCTGTACCTGTAATATCTTGGACAAAGACCTGGAATTTGAAAAAAAAAAACAAAAAAAAAACGTAATCTGCATAATCGCAATACTTTTGCAACTTTTGAAGATTTGGAAGAGCCAGCCATTGGCGCATAAGACTGCTTCACTGCCGTCTTTGACAACGTAAAAGATGCAAGGCATACTGGGTAATGTCTTTTTACTGCTTTCAACCAAAACGGTAGCAAAAACAAAATTTGCATTCAACAATTTTCTTTCTCTGATTTTTTTCCCGTAAGTTTGGGGCGTGGGGGGGGGGGGGGGGGGGGGGGGGGGGGGGCGTAGTTCCCATAATTTTTTTTTTCGTAAAAAAAAATTACGGCAAAATCATAAGGGTAATCAGGTATGCATAATGCATGTCAGGTTCCATCTGACAGGAAAGAATGCAACTGGTACAGATTCTGTCTCTCTAGGAAGAATTCAACCACCCAGACTGAGCTAAAACTGACTTCCCTGGGCCTAAGCATGCTGTTAGGCATGGCATTGGCATGTGATCCTCAGTTTCCAAACTCAGTCATGACCAGCAGACTTCTACTCTCCAGACAGGCACACACGAGTCATTCAGCCTCTGTGCTTCTCATCATCTGGCCAAAATGTGGATGAGTCGACCTGCTACTCTCTCTGTGTTTTCCATCTGCATTCCAGCCAGGATTTCCTTTTCTGCCTGCCGACCTCACCTGATCCATCGCTTGATACTGTCCACTGTTACTTGTGATGATGACTTGTCTGCATCAGAGGATTATCAATCTTTTATGACACAGAAAAGCATGTAAGTGCTGGAGAATGCCTACCTCTGAACCAAGCTGCATTTCTGAACATTGAGAATTGGCTGGACATCTTGCCACCAGGAGAGTGTACCCTGACTATTGGCTGGACATCTTGTCACCAGGCGAATGTACCCAGAATATTGGCTGGACACCTTGCCACCAGGTGAGTGTAGCCTGGATACTGGCTGGACATCTTGTCACCAGATGAACACACATCATGGATTGGCTGGACATCTTGTCACCAGATGAACACACCATGAATTGGCTGGACATCTTGCCACCTGGTGAGCATACCCTGAATTGGCTGGACATCTTGTCACCAGATGAACACACCACAAATGGGCTGGACATCTTGTCACCACGTGAGTGTACCCTGAATTGGATGGGCATCTTGCCACCAGGTGAATGTACCCTGAATTGGCTGGACATCTTGCCACCAGGTGAATGTACCATGAATTGGCCCGGACATCTTGTCACCAGGTGAGTGTACCCTGAATATGGCTGGACATCTTGCCACCAGGTGAATGTACCATGAATTGGCTGGACATCTTGTCACCAGGTGAGTATGCCCTGAATTGGCTGGACATCTTGCCACCAGGTGAACACACCATGAACTGGCTGGACATCTTGCCACCAGGTGAACACACCATGAATTGGCTGGACATCTTGCCACCAGGTGAAACACACCCTGAACTGGCTGGACATCTTGTCACCAGGTGGAACACACCATGAATGGGCTGGACATCTTGCCACCCAGGTGAACACACCCTGAATTGGCTGGACATCTTGCCACCAGGTGAACACACCCTGAATTGGCTGGACATCTTGTCACCAGGTGGAACACACCCTGAATTGGCTGGACATCTTGTCACCAGGTGGAACACACCATGAATGGGCTGGACATCTTGTCACCAGGTGGAACACACCCTGAATTGGCTGGCTGGACATCTTGCCACCAGGTGAACATGCTGAGACTATCCATGGCACAGTCCGCACCTGGCAGAGGCAGATTTGACTGGTTTCTCAACAAAATAATCTGTTTTTTTTCAGTTTGGATTGGGATTGACTAATTACTAATCTAGCAATTTGTGTGAGAGGTGTAATAATGACAGTGTTGACTGACAACCAATTCACACCACAACATGAATGACAGGTTTCTTAAATGTCATTCTCAATACAGCCACAGCTCATTAATCATGAATCCATTACACCTTATGGCAATCGTCATCATACCTGCAAGCCAGTGTCAAGACATGCCAAACATACCTGGCAACCTTCCCATGAGAAGTAGCAGAGAATGTACCCATTTGCCAAAGTCGCAAGATTCTAGCGCTTTGGGTTATCTACCAAACCCCTGCTCTAGCTTGTCTCAGACAAAGTCAAGTGAAAACACCAACAGTTCCATGTCATGCATTCACTCCCTTCTGACCATGACCAGCTGAAGCAGCAAAAGCCTGTCATTGCATTGCTCACAACTTTTCATCATTTTCCTGCACACTCTCTCTCACATTTTTCCTCTTTTTGATTTCTGACTTCAGTACATGATTGACGTTTATAAATGATGGGACACCATTTACACAGGCCTCTAATAAACATAATGGATCAAAGTCCCCACTCATTGTTCCACAATGCCAGCCAACAGTCCACTGTAAATGTTGGACTTCATTTTCGTCACAGGGATCAGGGAAACCTAATGTCAGCTTTTCAACCAATTTCTGCTTCTTTTCTTTCATTTTTCTTTTCCTACACTTTCCACTATTTATGTGCTGCAGAAGACACAAACACGCATGCACATGCACAAACACATACACACACACACACAAAAAACACACACACACACATACACACCCTGTTCCAATGGGCTATAAGCAACATTACCTTACCTTACACACACACACACACACACACACACACACACACACACACAATACAATACAATATTTATTCCTTTTGCCCCTTTTGGGGTATGGAGGATGGACACACACACACACACACACACACACACACACACACACACACACACACACACACACTACAATATTTATTCCTTTTCCCCTTTTGGGGTATGGAGGACACACACACACACACACACACACACACACACACACACACACACACACACACACACACACACCACACCAACAACATACAATGTAGGGCTCCACCAGCACTGTGGGTCTCCAAAGCCAGCTTCTGCTCCTGCTCGATGTCGTAGGCAGCGTAGCACAGCTTCTCCTTCAGAATGCGCACTGTCTCGAAGTCTGCAGAATGGTTGAACGCGTAGCCACGCAGTAGTACAGCAGCTGGCACAAACAGTTGTCAGTTAAAACACACCCTGCAGAAGAAGTCAGCTGACTCTCTCACTTCTCAGTGTGGCATGGAGGAATGCAGCGACCAACATCACAACACCCCATAGAAAATAAACTGCACAAAATTACAGTAATTTCCAAACTGTTAATTTCAGTCAAGTATGCGGTAAATTACTAACATTGTAAGCTATGTCTCACTGGAACAAAATGCTGAAGAATTAAACTGGATGGAACAAACATCTTCTTTTTGTTTGTTTAACTTTCCTGACTGGAAATTTCACCGACAGCAAAAAATTCTAATAAATGCATCAAGGACGATCACACTGTGGATCTAAGTAGTATAAGAGAAATGGCTTGTTCCCCGAATTAATTCTGTGAGGAGCCTGATATCTTAGGAACATGGCATCTACTTAAACAAGTAACAATGAGAAAAATACAAAATAAATGCGTCAATGCCTGTACATACAATGATACTATCATTCATGGTACAGGAATATTTCCTCTTCCAGACAACAGATGTAAAAATATGCTCTGTAGTATTACAGCTGCAAACCTACTATATCATATAAATCCTTTCTGTGTATCAAAACTCCTGTTAGTAAATGGAGGATTCAGACCGCATGCCATTATCAACAATCTAATTGTCACCTCCACCACCATGACAATTATATCTGGTCTGCTGACACACACCTCCATCACCATCATCACAATCACTCCACATTTTCATGGTCCACTGACAAACATCTGGTCCACTGACAAATATCCCCATCACACAATCACTCCACCAGTTTCATGGCCAACTGAGCAAGGTCCCCCTCCCACCTTGATGAGGTACTTAGTGATGTCACGGCCAGCGATGTCCAGCCGCCGTGTGAGGTGGGGCAGTGAGAAGCCATCATAGACAGGGCAGATGTGTGTGTGACCCCGTCACCCGAGTCCACCACCACTCCGGTCAGCAAACCTGTCAACAGTATCAAACACCTGATGTGTGTGTGACCCCCCCGTAGCCCAAGTCAGCAAACCTGTCAACAGTATCAAACACTTGATGTGTGTGTGACCCCGTAGCCCAAGTCAGCAAACCTGTCAACAGTACCAAACACCTGATGTGTGTGTGAGCCCGTAGCTCAAGTCAGCAAACCTGTCAACAGTATCAAACACCTGACATTAGCTCCCACCAACTCTGAAGACCTGAAACCAAAGATGGAAGGGGGGACAGCCACCAACTTGATAGACTGACCACACAGGGAGAACTGATGGTCAGTGACAGGCTGACCACACAGGGAGAACTGATGGTCAGTGATATGCTGACCACACACGGAGAACTGATGGTCAGTGATTGACTGACCACACAGGGAGAACTGATGGTCAGTGATATGCTGACCACACAGGGAGAACTGATGGTCAGTGATAGAGTGACCACACAGGGAGAACTGATGGTCAGTGATATGCTGACCACACAGGAAGAACTGATGGTCAGTGATATGCTGACCACATAGGGAGAACTGAGGGTCAGTGACAGACTGACCACACAGGGAGAACTGATGGTCAGTGATATGCTGACCACATAGGGAGGACTGATAG
>JADBJO010004561.1:110000-115000 GCA_016801955.1 Conus betulinus
CTCCTCGCCGACCATCAGGTCCTGCCCCACACACACAGGTGTAAGGTTACACGGAAAGGTCAAGTCTCTGCAGCCTGACAGCCAGAGGAGCTGAGATCTGTCTGGCTTCACCTTGTCCAAGGTAGGACATGATAGTGGGCAGAACCCAACACCATCCTTCCACCCACATCAGCCCTCCCTGACCTGAGCCAGGTGACCATTTACTGCTGGGTGGACATAGAGGGTTTTAAAGCCTGAACACATCCACCCCCACAGGGTGCTGCTGGACCTCCCCAACATCAGCTCCATAGGTAAACGCTTTTATGATTTGACAATACTTCAGAAAAATACACAACACACACACATCCCTCTTCAGCTAAGTGCTTGACAGATACATCTCTCCTCAGATCCATATTTGATGGACACATCCCTTTTCAGACAGTATTTGACAGATACATCCCTCTTCAGACCAGTATTTAACAGACACATCCCTCTTCAGACCAGTATCTGACAGACACATCCCTCTTCTGTCCAGAATTTGACAGACGCTTCCCTCTTCAGACCAGTATTTGACAGACACATCCCTCTTCAGACAAGTGTTTCACAGATACATCCCTCTTCTTCAGTCCAGTAGTTGCCAGACATCCCTCTTCAGTCCAGTATTTGACAGATACATCCATCATCAGACAAGTATTTGACAGATGCATCCCTCTTCAGTCCAGTATTTGACAGATACATCCATCATCAGACAAGTATTTGACAGATACATCCATCTTCAGACAAGTGTTTCACAGATACATCCCTCTTCAGTCCAGTAGTTGCCAGATACATCCCTCTTCAGTCCAGTATTTGACAGATACATCCCTCTTCAGTCCAGTATTTGACAGATACATCCATCATCAGACAAGTATTTGACAGATACATCTCTCTTCAGACCAGTATTTGACAGATGCATCCCTCTTCAGACAAGTATTTGACAGATACATCCATCCTCAGAACAGTATTTGACAGATACATCAATCTTCAGACATGTATTCAAAACATACATCCCCCCTAAGACAAGTATTCAACAAACCATCCCTCTTCAGACATACATGCAATGCACACACATTCCTTCTCAGACAAGTATACAAACTTCAAATCTATCGAGAACATGGACATAGTTTACCTGTACTGTTTGTACACTTTTAGTTATTGAACCATGACCAAACTGATTACACTAACATTGCAGACAATTTTGTGCTGATGGAAATGGTGAATCCTGCCATTTCTACATGTGTTTTTCTGTGTGTGTGCATGCATGAGTGCATACGTGTGTGCATGCGTGCATGTGTGTGTGTGTGTGTGTGTGTGTGTGTGTGTGTGTGTGTGTGTGTGTGTGTACATGCATGTGTGTGTGTCTCTGTGAGCGTATGTGTGTGTGTGTGTGTGTGTGTGTGTGTGTGTGTGTGTGTGTGTGTGTGTGTGTGTGTGTGTGTGTGTGTGTGTGTGTGTGTGTGTGTGTGTGTGTGTGTATGTATGTGTTAGTGTGTGCATGTGTGTGTATGTCTTAGTGTGTGCGTGTATGTGTGTGTGTGTGTGTGTGTGTGTGTGTACATGCACATTTATATATGTGTGTACATGCATTTATGTGACCATGCATGCATGCATACAAACAGCATAAAGAATGAACACTTTCCTGAAGTTATATCTAGCTCCTATACATGTTCAATGTCACATTATATACATATTACATGTATACATCTGTCCACATACTCATTAATCAGCCAATCCCTCCAATCTTCTGTTCTTCATCCATCCATACCTGTATGTAATATTTCACTTGTTCATGAAATCAAACCAATTCTCACCTTCAGCTCAATATTGCCAATCTTCGATGTGGATCGAATGATTGGTCTTCCGACCAATGATGGAAAAATGTGGGCTGGAAAGTTTGATCCAGCGAAACCACACATTTCACAAACTGCAAGACAAAAAACATGCATAAACACATTTCATTTAGAAAAAAAAAAAAGACACGAAAGCTGCAAGACATGTATACGCTGATGATTCTTATTCATGAAGTAGGAAAAGTCTGTTGGATTCATGAGAATACAAGGATCAAGAAAGCAAGGCTAATGACTAATTCAATCATAAAAAAAGAAAGAAAATCTGGATAAGGTAAATTTTTCGGTCAAAATGTTTTGTTTTGTTTTTACTGAGTCATCTTCAATATAACCTCAGTGGCACTTCACCCTTGCACCCCTTTATTCAGCCCCCCCCCACCCCCTCCCATCCTTCTTTCTTCTCCCCATCCATATGCCTCAGCCTTAGCACCAGTAATGCACAGGGAGCAGTCAATGTCCAGTTGTCATGAGGCAACCCACCAGTGGAGACACTGCTCTGTGGCTGAGTCACCTGGATGGTGTTCAGTGGCGCCTGCTCTGATCCAACATATCCAGGATGCCAAACACTAAGCCCCTTGCTGTCAACTAATTCCTTAGTTGCAGAGATGGTGTGAGTGAGCTCTCCTTTTCAGGATGCCACCACATCCATTCAGAAACAACCCCTAATAAACTTGCCAATACAGGTTTCCCTGACAAAACTAAACCAAGGGCATAGATAAGGAGAGGAAATCAAAAGAGAGGTCTCCTTGACGGCAGGGCTTGAAGGACCACAGAATGGAAGACATTTTTTTTCCTGCTGATGATGAGTTTGAGGATGAGGAAGATGATTCTACGGATTTCTATTCTGGTCTGAAAATGCATGACTGAGCCATATTCTATGCTTATTTTCATAATACACACCTAGCATCAGCCAGGCATGAGATACACAGTCACCTGCAATTTTGATCTGGAAATTTGAGAAACATTCTCAGAGACGCATCCCTTAGGGGGCAGAAACTTGACTGTGTGGTCAAGTCTTCACAACTGTTCCTATGGCAAATTAAACTCTGGATAGTAGACAGTCAAGATGAAAAATGACAAAAATGTACAGCGTAGATGGGAATTGAACCCAAGACCTCACAGCCTTGAGTCCACAACACTAACCACTTTGCTACATTGGCTGGCTAAGTCACAACATTTGTTACTGATGCTTGGGCAGTCGGCTCTATGACTCTCTTTTGTGGTATGATAATGTGTGTAAGGTATGTAGGTGGGTACAGATGTGGATTCATATAATAAGCATCTGTGTGTGAGTGTGTGTGTGTGTGTGTGTGTGTGTGTGTGTGTGTGTGTGTGTGTAAGAGTATGTGTGTGTGTGTGTGTGTGTGTGTGTGTGTGTGTGTGTGTGTGTGTGTGTGTGTATGTGTGTGTGTGTGTGTGTGTGTCTGTCTGTGTCTGTGTGTGTCTGTCTGTCTGTCTGTCTGTGTGTCTGTGTGTGTGAGTCTGTGTGCGTGTGTTTATGTGGGAGGATGTAGAAAGAATTGGTGAAATGGAAGGCAGGAGAAACAGGAATGAGGACTGGATAGGTGTGCTTCAACTAGAGTCTAGCCAGATTAGCTATAGATGTTTGTATGTGTGGCTCTGTGTTGGTCCCCGAGTATATCCACCTTACATCTGAATATCATACATGTTTGCAAGTGCAAGAGAACGAGCCCTGATCATTATGGCTGCATGTTGAGCATCTTTGTCCATTTGTTTCCTTTCATTACCCCTTTTTTTTAAGCTGTATGGTGGTAATGTACGTAGCATGTCAGGTATACAGTAGATTGTAATTCACATATCCTCTGTTCCAGTTAACTACATCATGGGATCTCATTCAAACTTAGACTTCCCAAGGTAAGTGCTCATTTAAGTTGATAAAATTACATGTGGGCAGAGTGCTAAAAAGAAATTAAGACATTTCACAAGGTATTTCCATAAGTAACATACATTAACCCTTTCAATGATTGTGCTTTCAAAGTACAATGACTGCTGTAGAAGACAAAACATGAAAACAACCACTGAAGTACTGATCGAGCGGCCTTATGAACATAACACATATTAAGGTAACAAGCCTCGACCTATTCGCCTTCTTCAAGCAGAAATAAACACAGAAGAAGAAACAAACACATAATGGAAGTAAACTTATAACGGGGGTAAAAACAAGTGCAAGTAAACAAGCCCTCAGTCACTTTAAAATGGCTTAATTCAGAGGACGACGATGCTTGAGGAAAAATGCTTGACTGACAATCTTTCATTGATTTCACATGGGAAGGATAAGAATCTCAAGTTATGCTACTTCCTTATTGAAACAAGCTCGTATCCTATAACATTTTGGCCTGCCCTCCGGTGATCCACGTTTTTGTTCATACTGAAAGAAATAAGGAAATTAAAATCACATAAGATGAATCTTCGTGACGCTCAGAAATTTGACAGCTCATGCTGGCAAATTTACTGGCAAAACTAAATGTTACACGTCAATTTACTACATTTTTTTTTTTTTTTTTTTTTTTTTTTTAATACACCTTTTCTTTCAGTGCATGGATCTCGGCGTTTCTGTTCAAAAGATAGTGGGCATTTATTCTAAAGGTTAAAATTTCGATAGTTCGTTTGTTGATTATTTCTCTACAAAATTCTAACTGTTAATATCTAGCGAATTTAAAAATCGAGAATTATGAGCAGACGACTAGTACGAGCAGACGCCGAAATGATCTTCCGGGTAGGCCTTAAAGGGGGCGTGACAAGTACGGCATGATCGATGAGGAGAAACCCACTATTCGACACTATCTATGAAGCCAAGAGGGAAAAAAAAAGACGAACAAATTCAAGACACCATAAATGTCAAACCTACTCCAGTGCCATTATCACACACGATTACTCGTCTTCCATTGGAGTCCATGGCATCAATAAAACCAGCAAAATCAACTCGAACAAGAAAAAGATGATGACCCCACTTCAGGTGCCGGAAGCACCGCCTGCTTCATCTGACTGCAGATTCAGCTTATTCATCACTCCAGCTTATTGGTTGATTCTTTTACAGCTGGCCAATAAAATTCTGCGTTCCAACGGCCATAAAACACGCGTTGCTCATTCACGAACGAAGATGGCGGTCACCCT
>JADBJO010004561.1:120000-137500 GCA_016801955.1 Conus betulinus
TACTCACTTTACCCAAAATCGACATTTTAGCTGCCAGTCGTAACATGTTTTGACCTGTGTAGGTCCCCACTTTTCCAGATCTATGGATTATCTCTATTGGACATATCACTGAGGCTGGTTTGTAATGAACCACACACCGTTATCCTCTGTTTTTATTATTTTTGCCTCGAGCATCTAACATGCAGCACAAATCGTGAGAGGGAGAGAGAGTTCTCTGTCACTGTGTATCTGATATCTTTTATCTTCATTCCTTTTTTTCCTTTTTTTTTTTTGTTTCACTGTTGTTGCATCTTCAGCATCACCTGAGTGGCATTATCCCCATTCCACTGAATCAGCTTCCTGTCCACACCCATACCCTGGCTTGTCCCGCTGCACTTTTGGCGCCAGCAATACACAGAGAGCCTGTTGTGATCCAGCATATGTGGGACACCGTTTACTGTGCCTCATACTGATGACAGTGGCAGCTTGGTCACAGAGCCATTGTGAGCATTCCCCTCAAGAACATTCCACCACGTGTGCCCACTGGCAGTCTTCCTGACCATTCCAATAATGGGTGACCATTCGTCACAGAAATTGAGACTGAGGTTTGCCGTGAGAGCCTGGCATGAAGGGGTCACAGAATCTAAGACTTTGTACTTTTGGAATTTCATTCTAGTCTGAGACAACATGACAGGGCTGTGCTCTGGTACACTTGCTTTCATAATGTACCCTGGCATTAGCCAGGCCTGAGAGATAGTATCAGATACAGACATCCCTGCTGTGTTGGTCTGGAAGTTTGTGTTTGTTCTGATACCTGTCTGATGTTTAAACATCTTTTTCTTTTTTTCCATCAATTAGTTTTCTCTCATTCATCCTCAGTCCTTCTCTCGCAGTGTCTCTGTTTCTTTCTTCTTATTTGACTGATGACAACTCTCACTGTCTCTCTGTTTCTTCTGTCTGTCTGTCTCTCCCTCTCTGTCGCTCTCACTGTCTCTGTCTGTCTCTTTCTCTCACAGTTAGTCTCTCTCTGTCTCCCACTCCTCTCTGTCCCTCATTTTCTCTCTCTTCCTCTCTCCCACCCTCTCTCTCTATCTCTCTCATTCCCTGGCTACTTAACGTTTTTTTTTTTTTTAAATTCCAGTCTGGCCTGTCCCCTGACACGCTGCAGTCGCTGGACGAAATCTTTGAGGGCACGTACAAGGCCAAGTACCCGGTGGTGGGCTACATGGACTTCGTCCGGGACAAGTACCCTGACCAGCTGAAGCAGAAGACAGAGCTGTAGATCCCTCAGCAGCTGTTACATCTGGCACGGGGCCATGGGGAGGCTTGCTGTGCTTTCAGGCGCTTCTCCAGTGTCCTGTTCCGTCATGTTGCATCGTTCAGGGCTATCTCACTGCTTGGGTGCTTTTTTTTTTTAATTTTTTTTTTTTTTTTTCGTTTGAACATGTTTCATTGTTAGGGCTATCTCGCTGCTTGGGTGCTTTTTCTTCTCTTTTTTTTTCTTAAATTTAATATTATTATTTTTTTTGTTTTGTTTGAACACACGCATGTGCCTGTCTGTATCTTCCTCAGTGCCTTTTTCTCGTAAGCTGTTCCTGCCTTCCCGTGAGTTTTGTGGGGAGCTTTTCAAAGGTCTCTCTCTCTTGCCTTCCATCTTTCTCTTTTTTCTCGGTCTTTGACTTTCTGTGATTTCTGTTTCGCTCTGTGTCTCTTTCCATCTTTCTTCTCTCTCTCTCTCTCTCTCTCTATATATTTTTTTTTTTTTTAAATACTACATTCTGTGCTTATAGTTGCTCATTTTTTTTTTTTGTTTGTTTGTTTTTTGGGTTTTTTTTTTTTTGTTTATCATAACTGATCTTGATTTTGATATTGTTTTATCAGCAGTGATGTTTTTAATGAGAGGTGATGGTTTTTTAAGAAGCTTTAGACTGCTTTTTGTGGACCACAGGCAAACTTCATTCTGTCTCACTCCATCCTTCTGTTCCCTTTCGTTGTCTTTCTTTTGTTGTGCTGTTGGAATTGAGCCTCTGTGCTCTTGTTTCACCCCTTCCCCAACCCTACTACTCTCTGTCTCTGTCTCTGTCTCTGTGTCTCTGTCTCTCTCTCTCTCTTTGACTTTCACATACACACACACACACACACACACACACACACACACACACACACACACACACACACACACACACTGATTTGCATTTAAAGTATGTTTCGGCTACATCTGTCGGTCTTTGCTCTCCCCCTACTTTCTTTTTCCCCACCCCACCTCCCTTCCACTCCCACACTCCACTCACATATTCCATCCCCTTTCCAGCCTTCCCCTGCTATGATTCTTACATTGTCTGGCATTTCCGTTTCTGTCACACTGCAGCTGTTTGCTGAATGACCAAAGGCATGATGATTCTGTTTTCACCTTGTGGTGTCACTCTGGGTGACTTGTGACATATCATGTACACAGTATTCTCAGCATACCCATGAAATGTATACTTGGTTGTGGTATGAAATCGGACAATATACTAATAATTTTTTGTGAATTTTTTATGAATATTGCAATCTGATTTTTATAAACTGCCACTGTGTTTATGACAAAAAGAGGGGAAAAAGTTGTTGTTGTTTTTTTTTTTTTGGTTATAGTGCCTTTGAATACTTTACAATAGCCGAATACTCCACACTTGCACATCAGCACTTGGATATAAGAGACACCAGCATGCATGCATCTGTCAAAAATTCTCTGATGTTTGGTGGGGTTTTTTTCCCCAGTCAAGTGTTTGTTTTCAGTCAGCTAGACCATGCTGACTCTCTTTGTGATACTTTTTTTCTCCACAGTCTTCATTTTTTACTACAATGATACCAGTTGTGAGATCTCATCCCTATTCACATTTTTCACAATCACAGGGGAGGACAAGCTACTATCATCCACTTGTGATCATCAGAGATCATGGCTCAGTCAGTTTAGTCTTTCTGTAGATAATCAGTAACTGGTAAGTGGTTATGGGCTATATCAGCATAGTCCTTCTGTAGATGAGCAGCGGGTATGGCTATATCTGTGTGGTATAAAGACTCTCTGTAGAATTTCTGCATACACATAAATAATTTGCAGTCTGGCCTCGGCATGTTTGGTGCCATGCTTGTTGTTTTTTTTTTTTTTTTTTTTTTTTTTTTGTTGTTGTTGTTTTTTTTTTTTTTTTCTGTAGATGAGCAGTGGTTATGGCTATATCTGTGTAGTATAAAGACTTTCTATAGAATTTCTGCATACACATAAATATTTTGCAGTCTGGCCTCAGCATATTTGGTGCCATGCTTGTTTTCTTGCGTTTTTTTTTTTTTTTTTTTTGTTGTTGTTGTTGTTTTCTTTTCTTTTCTTTGCTTTTTTTGGTATCCTTTTTTGATTCAGCGCAAACTTTGAAGTGATTTATTGACTAGGTGCATTTTGTTATGGATTCAGCTTGGAGAAAATGGTGTGAATTTTTCAGCTAAAGTTATGTCCACGTCTTTCAATTTCGTCAGTCTTCTGCTCACCTCCTGAAACCAGTCTCAACATATCGTCTGCATCAAACACTTGAAGTGTGAAGGAATTATGCAGTTTCTTGCTGTACTGTCATTTCTTTCTTTATTACAGGAGTGCATGTAACTTACCTTTGAATGGTATATGTTTCCTTTGCAAACTGTTCTGTTTATGTGAAGGACTAAATATGTTCATACTTCTTGTTACTCACAGATTTCAAGTTCTCAGAGAAGCAGTCTGAAAGAAAATTGTGGGTTATTTTTCAACTGCTTTCTTTGTTTTTTGTTTTGCTTGAAAGAACTGAACAAAGGCAAAACAAATGTACAAGGGAAAGTAATGATATTCTGATTTTTGGAGATCATTTTAAAACAGAAGCAGATGATGCTTGATTTTTTTACAAAATGATGCACATCTGTGTAGTGCCCACCGTTCCTGTACTGATTTGAATTTGCTGACAAGAGAGACAGTATTACCATTATGAAAGCCTACTATTGAGATCATCAGAGTATGTGTGAATGTTGAAAGCTGGTATCCTACGTTTCGAGTTTTGAGGCTTGAAAATCAGATTAGGCTGTATGCCTCTGTGATTTTAGACAGATGGTGGTGCTAATGCACCATCTGCTTTACTTCCAACTATGCATTGTTGTTTTCTGTTTTGCTTCCACCTGTGCATTGTTGATATTACTTAGTTGCTGTTTTCTTTGTGTCTCTCTTCTGGTGTCCTTTACATTAATTGATGCTGTGGACAGATTGGTTTGTATATTGAACATCATATCCTTTTTTTTCATCATTTTACTGCAACAGTCTTGTTATTTAATACTAAAACACAATTGTTATTGAACGCTACTGACAAATGCTGTCAGGAGTTAAAGTGTTCTCTATGAATTCACATTTTGTCAAAGCCATTTTCTCTTTTTTTTTTTTTTTTTTCTTTGTTTGTTTATTATATGTTTGCTTTTGGCAGTTTCTGCTTGTAATCTTAGAGGAAGAAGCCAGATCTCTATGTCACAAATTGAGATAATTAAAATGGTGATTTTTCATGGAGCATGTGCAGCTTGTCATGCACTTTGATTAATTCTCTGCAGCTAACGTGCAGATTTCTTCAGTGATAAATCTGTCAAGAGCAATGAAGCTTAAAAAATACATCAGTTGTGTAGAAAATACTCCAATTCTCAATGAAAAATGCTCCAGTAGGAAGTTTGAGGTGATTGGATATGTGTTTGTGCTCTGACAAGCTGCCGTGTTGTAGCTTCAGAATTTGATTCAACTCAAAAGTAGTGATGTGGTCTGGCAGGTCAGGGGTTCAGATCTCAACACAAGCACTCATTAGGGGGGATGCTGTAGCCATGGCCTTCTACCTCAAATTTTGAATGTGCTTTGGGCTCAGCTGGGAAGGCTGGAACCGTACAGTAGAGTGTCATCCACCGAAATATTTGTCTCAGGGAGTGCTGCTCAAATTTCATGACCAACACTGCAGGTGTCTGTATTTTCCAGGCTTGGTTGACACCATGATATACTATGGAAGGAGGCATGGAGTACAGTCTTTTCGTGTTGTCTTCAAGCAGAATGGAACTTGGCACAATCATCTTTGAGATCCGCCGCTCAGATTCTGTGGCTGTTCATGCCCTGCTGTCATGACCACTTTGGTTTCAGTTTCCTCTCCAAGTCGGTTCCTGTGGAGAGTTTGAGTCAAGAGTTGGTATTGGCAACTTCCCGGGGACTGTCACTGAATGGACATGGTGATCCTCTCCACAAGGGGACTCTCACTCACACTGGTTGTATGACAAAGGACAGTTGTCATCTGCAAGAGGTTTAGTAGTTTTGTCCTGTATATGTTGAAAATAAAATGAGGCAGTGAACAGTAAACAATAACAATAAACAAGTAGGGTATAAATCGAGGTTATTTGTGTTTTTGTTTCTGGCTGTCTTTGTGTTTGTCTTTTGATCTCCCTTGCATCCTTGGGTGGATCCTCAGGCGCAGGCTCAAAGATTGTCCCCTACATTTTATACTGTGCATGTCTTTAGTTTTTCAGCAACTTTTTTCCTCCCCACGCTTTTTGTTTTGTTTCATTTACTTCCCTTCACTGGCTGCTTTGGGGGTGCTGTTGGATTCTTTTTTGAATCCTTGGTGGTGAGAACCACCACAGTATTATAGACTGTGGTGTGTCTCTATTCGACGCCAGGAGCACAGACAGACAATCGTGTCTCCCTGATAAGTTTGATCCAGCAGAGGAGCAGGCAATACAAAGAGATCTGCTTTCAAGAGGGATTATGATGGTTCTCTGTTGCAGCTAGTGAAGAGTTTTCATATTTATAATATATTTTCTAAATTTTATGTTTCCATTTTTCTTCATCTTCAGTTCATCCGCAGCTCCTGCCTTAATTTCAAATCTGTGCCAAGTCATTAGTATGATGACAGAGGGGTTGTTTGCCTGCACTTGTTTTTTTTTTCCCCCACTACTAGATTGTTGGCCTTTGTATGTGTCTGATTTTATTCAAGTGTAAAAGGCTGTGCCAGTCTTGAATAAAAGTTACTGTGAGTTAGATTTTCTTATGGGAGCAAGAGTTACCCTACTTGTTTATTGTTTACTGCATGTTTTGGCTCAGAGCAGCTACCACTGAACACTGAAATGACACAGCAGCAGCAATGCAGTGTCTCCTCTGGTGGGTTGCCTTGTGATGACCTGGTACTGATTGCTCTATGTAGCTGCAGTGTTGAGGCAGTGACAGGTAAGTCTGGAAGTGGCTATGTTTGGGGCACTGGGAAAGCGTTGCCTGGGAGTTATGCAGATTGAGATGCATAAAAGATGAAAAAACTAAAAAGCTGTGATAACTGACCACATATTTCACACAGCGATGTAATCAGCTACACAACGACTGACTGAGCTGGCACTATTTGCAGGCTTTTTTTTTTTTTTTTTTTTTTTAATATATCACATTAGAGGCTTGTAGTAAAAGCAAAACATTTTAAATAATCAATCACTGATCAGCTCACTCATGATTTTCCTTGTTTCCTGGATGCTTGGGAAAAAACGAATGTTTGATCAATGAGAGTCTGGTGTGGACCAAGTGTTGTGGAATGATCATAGTGTAGTAGGGGTGACTTAGGAGTTAACAACAGCGTTCAGTTGTCTGGGGAACAGATCCATTGCTCATTGCTTTTGTGTGTATGAGGTGAAGTTCTGACAGAAAACGGTAAAAATAGTGTGCCATTGTTTTACAGAAGATTCACTGCTTATATATATCAGATGTGACATTCTGACTTGAAATAGTGAGAAAAGTGTGCTGTTGTTTGAGAAAATGTTAATCGTTTTATATGCAAGAAGTCACATTTTGACTGAAAACAATGTGCCACTGTATGAGAAGATTCATTGCTTCTTGACTAAACAGTGAAATTAGAGAGACTTAATTAAGCTTATTGAACATGGTATGCAGTTGTTTTTTTAGAAAAGAACAAATCATCACATTAATATATGAGCTGTGAAATTCTGACCCAAAATGGTGTGCAGATGTTTGAGGAAAGATTTGTTTTGATATGAGAGATAAGTTCTGACTTAAAATTGTTGAAATAGTGTGCAGTATTTACAAAAGAGATTCCCTGCTTTCAATCTAGTAAAGTGAACAGTGGCGAGAAGTTTCCCAGTTTAGGATTCTTGTTTGTGAAAAAAATTATGAAGTAACTTGGCCATTTAAAAAGAAAGAGTATTACCAATGCAATTTTTGTTAAATGACAGTGGCAGAAGTGCTCTACTTGAGCAGTGTGATGTATTATTTTGGACAGGATTTGTGTATTACTTTGTGTGACTGTCTGCTGTTACCGCTTGATTTCAGCATATTTGTACAGCTTGTCACAATGATATATAATAAATGACAAAAGAACAACATCAAAATGTCGTCAGGCATATTTATCATTCCAATTGATCAATGATTCATTTCTAAAGCCTTTTCTTGTGACTGTGATTGTGGTGTTACTCATCAGTGTTCATTAAATTCCTGGTGTGTTCTGTGGAGAACGTAAACACAGAGGAAGTTGATGGCGTGACTGAGACATGTTCATCATCTTCAGTTTGCAGGCATTTGTGGATTGTTTTGAATTTGTGCTTTGTTGCAGCTGTTCTTAGTGTTTTTTTTTTTTTCCCAGTAGGGAATCGATAAACAAACAAACAAGTGAATGTGAACAAAACATGTGAATGAAGTTGTGTTTTAGCTTATTGTTCTGATTGTATTGAGTGTGTTTGAACTGTTCAATTTTTGATCACTGTTGTTGACTCTAAGTGTGTTTGATGTGTGTATATTGGAATTTTTGTGCTATTATATGTCTTAGTGAGTGTTGAGCTGTTCAATATTAGATCACAGTTATTGATTCAACATGTATTTGATGTGTGCATATTGGGAATCTTTGTTATATGTCCTGGTGACTTGTTACTATCAAAATTGCTTTATGCAAAGTCTGTGTGCAATCAAAACTAACGGCCACACACAGTTTTATTTCCTTAATTAAATTGCTTTATGCAAAGTCTGTGTGCAATCAAAACTAACGGCCACACACAGTTTTATTTCCTTTTTCCTATGAAAATGTATGTCTAGGAGGGATACAACATTATATGATTTTACTTTCTGTTTCTTGAATGGGGAGGAGAGAAGGCATAAGGAGGGAAGATGGAGAGAAGGGGGGAGTCGGGGGGTGATCTGATATCAGCTTTTTTGTGTGATGTATTGAAAGCTTTATTTAAAAGGTGGTGAGGTTATGTTACTTATGAATGTAACCAGATTAAAAAGAAATGGTATGTTACTTGCACTGAGTGATTGTTTCTTTGAGTGCAGGCTCCATGTGTGCCTGGGTGTGTGTTTGTGTATGTGTGTACATATAATTATGTGCGCATGCGCACATGCTGGTCAGAGTCGGGAAGCTGAAGAGCAACATCCAGAGTGCGCTTCAACATTTCATGCCACTGCAGCGCTGAGTCTCGTCACACCTCTCCCACCTCCCCAAGTCTACTTGTATAAGGGATTTAATGGCAAGATCAATTGAATGCTTTCCCTAGAGCTAAGGATGTATAGAAATGTTTTGAACTGGAATCGTAAGCTTTTCACATACCTCTTCATTGTATCTCTTTCTCTCTCTCTCTCTCTCTCTCTCTCTCTCTCTGTCTGTCTTCTCTCTCTCTGTATGTGTGTGTCTCTCTCTCTCTCTCTCTCTCTCTCTCTCTCTCTCTCTCTCTCTCTCTCTCTCTCTCTGTCTGTGTTGTGTGTCTGTCTGTCTTTCTCTCTCTCTCACAGTCTGTGTCTCTGTCTGTCTGTCTGTTGGTCTCTCTCTCTCTCTCTCTCTCACTCTCTCTCTCTCTCTGCTGAACAGTCTGTATCTCATCTATTTTACTGTGTATGCAGTGCCCCTCCCGTTGCCCCTCATCCATTACCTGTCCTGACAACAAAGGAGACATGCATGAACTTCTGTCCTCTCCACGATCTCCTTCCTGTGTCCAGTGCACACGCTGACAAATCTCAGCACCATCAGGCTTCCTCAGCTGTCACAAACCAGCAGACAAATACGCCTCAAAAGGTCTTCCGCCGAAATGTCGAAACGGCTTTTTTACACCACCCCCCCCTCCCCACCACCTCTCAATTCTCCCATCCCTATCCTCTGAATTTGGGCCAAGAGGCCAATGGTCACCAACCAAGCTCCCCCCTCCCCTGCCCCTCTCCACTCGCCCCCTGGTTTCTCACAACCCCTTCCCCCGCCCCTGTGGAGTGAAGCTGCCAGCGTGAACGTCTGCAGTAAGGATGGAGCAAATGTAACGGTCATCTATCATGATTTGATCGACCTGCCGCCCTGTGATTTGTTAACTGCGCTGATCGAACAGCCACCCCCCACTCCCACCCCCTCCCAAACCCCCTCCCTCCTCTCCTGGCTGCGCGCCACTGTCGGCATCCGTGGCAGTGACTGTGGTCAGCAGTGTGATCTGTGTCAAGAGCCAAGCCCGGCATGAAGAGAAGACGGCGGCGGCTGGGAGAGAGCAGCGCCAAGTGTGGGATAAGAGCCTTTGGTGGTGTGAGCCCACCGTGCAATGGTGGTGTGAGCCCATCACGCCACGCCAAAGCTTCTTAACCCAATTCCCCGTCAGCGAAGTGTGCCCTGAGGGCTGAGGTATCGCAGAAGTCCCGACACACGCTGTTTCCATCTGAAGTAAGTCTGCAGCATGGTGTTTCTAACGTCTGACCATAGATATGTAGTGTACCTACATATCTATGGTCTGACTTACTTTGATGACAAACTGGTCATGAGCCAATGAACCAAGTTACAGACAGAAAGTGAATATAGTTTCTGTTCAAGTCAGGCCAGAGGCGGACAGACCGGCTTCAAATTCTTGACAGATACTTTTTTTTTCGGGTCGATTTATCCACAGAAAGAAACAAACACCTAAACCCAAGCAGTCAGAACTGATGCCTTCGTCACTACCATGCCTCAAAGTTTAAATAACCGCCAGAGAAGCCCAACACAGTTTGGATGATGTGACCAAATCTGTCTTGCAACAGGAACAGACAGGAACAAAACCCAGTGATCAATCAAAACAAATCATCAAACATGTGATGCCACTCATCTATTACGCCGAACGAGCAATTAAACCAGAACCAGAACTGACACAAACGGCTAATGCAAAGGAAAGACGTGAGCTTCATGAAACAAACACCGACCAGCCTGCCTGAACAAGCCCCCACAACACAGCAGAACAAATCTTGTGTGAACAGGCCCATATTGTATAAAGCAATGAATAGGCCCAAAAGGCCCATACTGTCTAGAGCAATGAATTGGCCCATACTGTATAGAGCAATGAATAGGCCCACACAGGCCCATACTGTATAGAGCAATGAATAGGCCCACACAGGCCCATACTGTATAGAGCAATGATAGGCCCATACTGTATAGAGCAATGAATAGGTCCGAACAGGCCCACACTGTATAGAGCAATGAATAGGCCCAAACAGGCCCATACTGTGTAGAGCAATGAGTAGGCTCAATAGAGCAATGAACACTTCAAGCCTGTTTCTATTATGACATGTAACACACACACACACACACACACACACACACACACACACACACACGCACACACACACACACGCACGCACGCACGCACGCACGCACGCACACGCGCGCACACACGCACGCACGCACACAGATTAAGAACATGAAGAGTGCCATTAATGACCAGCCAGTTCTACTGTTCCCCACGTCACACCACCACCTTGCTCGTCCCTACTGTCACACAGACATCACTGCTCTCATCCCACTGTCACACACACACATCACTGCTCATCCCCACTATCACACACACATCACTGCTCATCCCCACTGTCACACAGACATCACTGCTCATCCCTACTACTGTCACACAGACATCACTGCTCATCCCTACTGTCACACAGACATCACTGCTCATCCCTACTGTCACACAGACATCACTGCTCATCCCAACTGTCACACAGACATCACTGCTCATCCCTACTGTCACACAGACATCACTGCTCATCCCAACTGTCACACAGACATCACTGCTCATCCCTACTGACACACAGACATTACTGCTCATCCCCACTGTCACACAGACATCACTGCCCTTGTTGATCCCATGTCTCCTACACACACAGCCACATCTGGAGCGTCCGGTCGCACCCTTGAGCCAGCAGTCGAGAGAGAGAGAGAGAGAGAGAGAGAGAGAGAGAGAGAGAGAGAGAGAGAGAGAGAGAGAGAGAGCAATCAAGGGAGATTGATACTTGACCGGAAGCTGTGTGTCGTTTGTTACATACCAGCTAAATAGCCTCTGATAACTAAAATAACTAAATTTATACTAAGTTAGAACTTACCAGATTTGATAGTCTTGATTGTTCCTTGATTATTATCAGCGATCAGTGTTTGTATCATTTTTTTCTCCATGAAGAAACAAAATCGTAAATATTTGTACATAATGTGTACAAACGGGCGAATTCCAGACTGAATTACCCAGTAAAAGTTACACATAATGCCAGCATAATAACTGACGAATTTCCCTCACGAAAGCACGCCCGCCTGTGTGTGTGTGTGTGTGTGTGTGTGTGTGTGTGTGTGTGTGTGTGTGTGTGTGTGTGTGTGTGTGTGTGTGTGTGTGTGTGTGCGCGCGCGCGCGTGCGCGCGCGTACGTACGTGTGTGTGCGTGCGTACGTGCGTAGGTTGTGTGCGTGCGTGCGTGCGTGCGTGCGTGCGTGTGTGTGTGTGTGTGTGTGTGTGTGTGTGTGTGTGTGTGTGTGTGTGACTGTGTGTGCGTGTGTGTGTGTGTGTGTGTGTGTGTGTGTGTGTGTGTGTGCGTGCGTGCGTGCGTGCGTGCGTGCGTGTGTGTGTGTGTGTGTGTGTGTGTGTGTGTGTGTGTGTGTGTGTGTGTGTGTGTGTACCTGTGTCGCGTGCGCATGTACATCCGCGGCTGGTGAGGGGTGGGAAGGGGAGATGTGTGATGTATGTCTGTGATCTTTTTCTGGCAGTCTGCACAGTGTTTCCTTCTTTTACCACCACCACCACCACCACCACACCACCACCACCACCAACAACAACAACAGCAACAACAAGTAAAGAAAAGAAACAAGAAAATGAAAAGAAAGGGGGGAGTGGTGGTTGTTCAGTGGGGTGGTGTAGGGGTTGGGGAGGGTGGGGGTGGTGGGGGGGGAGGGGAAGGTTAATATGGGATAATTACTGATTCCTGCTTTTTTTTGCGATTAGAATTGTTCCAGGCAAAAAAGAATTGCTACATTTTCATTAAGGCGAATATTCCGATAGGTTTTGGGAGCATGATGAACCTTTACTTTTTAACGTAGAATCTGATTGATTGTTTGAGATTGATTGATTGATTGATTGATTGATTTAGAAAGAGAATGGCTGTAGAGAAGGGAGACAATTTTCATTGGTTATAACGTGATTATCTTGGGAGCTGCTTTCTTGAGAAGGGCCGACATGACTTCAGGGGGAAAGACCCAGGATAGTCATTGGAAAAGTTAGAGCGTTGCTTCCCTTGCACGAAATTCTCACCTGACCCCCCACCCCCTTGCCTCTCTCTCTCTCTCTCTCTCTCTCTCTCTCTCTCTCTCTCTCTCTCTCTGCTTGTCAGAATAAGTATTACATTACAGTGTTGTTATGTCGAATTATTTGAATGAATGACTTAACAGGCTGCTAATTACATCTTTACAGCTGTCATTTATAACACTTAGGCCTACTGGGGAAAAAAAATCTTTTTGAAGTTTTCATCCCAGCACAGAACTGTAAGAATGTTGTGACTACGATTTTAAAACCCTTAAAGTATACAAGGAAAGGGGAACAAGACAGGACGGGGGGTAGTGCAGGAGGGGGAGTGGTGGGTAATGGGGTGGCGGTGGTGATTTTTTTTTTTAAATACGTGGGCTGAGGTTCGTGAATCCACTTTGAAAAAAATAAATAAATAACGCAGCAATGTAAGCAGTGGCCCACCCGTTGAGTGTTACCTCTCCTGTCTGAATCATGTTCTCCACATCTGAATAAAATCAATTTGAAATTCCGCCCCTGACCATATATATTGTTAACTG
Source organism: Conus betulinus (assembly GCA_016801955.1). Taxonomy (NCBI): domain Eukaryota; kingdom Metazoa; phylum Mollusca; class Gastropoda; order Neogastropoda; family Conidae; genus Conus; species Conus betulinus. The sequence continues at coordinate 133,064 of JADBJO010004561.1, forward strand.
TGACGAGCGGCAGAAGCTGTATGCGTGTGTGTGTGTGTGTGTGTGTGTGTGTGTGTGGTGCAGAGGAAGGTAAGTGGGGTGGGATGGTGTGGGTGGGGGCAGGGGGGACCAGCGGGGACACTGACGCTGACGTCTGCCCCCGCCTTCGAGGCTTTGTTCAAGGGAGAATATCTAGGTCCGTCCAGGGTTGTCTATTCTTGATTCCGCCTGTCCTGCTCTTCCTCCGCCTCCGTCTAGAGCTCCTCTCCTTCGCATGAATAGTTAGAACAAGTCGTGATGAGTTGCATTCAGTGAAGGCCTGAGACTGGACATTTGCATTTGATCATGGTCAGGTCATTCACTTGGAACTCAACGGCACGTGGTACCGTGGTAACATTTGACTTTTTTTTTTCTTCCACTTTTTGTCTTGTGGACTGGGGAAAGCTTGTTCACGTTGTTCTGGTTGTCACCGGCTTCCAGCCGCCAGTCGCTCTCCAGTCACTCTCCAGTCACTCTGCAGTCGCTCTCTCCAGTCGTTCTGCAGTCGCTCTCCAGTCACTCTGCAGTCGCTCTGCAGTCGCTCTGCAGTCACTCTCCAGTCACTCTGCAGTCGCTCTGCAGTCGTTCTCCAGTCACTCTGCAGTCGTTCTCCAGTCACTCTGCAGTCGTTCTCCAGTCGTTCTGCAGTCGCTCTCTCCAGTCACTCTGCAGTCGCTCTGCAGTCGTTCTCCAGTCACTCTGCAGTCGCTCTCCAGTCACTCTGCAGTCGCTCTGCAGTCGCTCTCCAGTCACTCTGCACCTCTCCAGTCACTCTGCAGTCGCTCTGCAGTCGTTCTCCAGTCACTCTGCAGTCGCTCTCCAGTCACTCTGCAGTCGCTCTGCAGTTATTCTCCAGTCACTCTGCAGTCGCTCTCCGGTCACTCTGCAGTCGTTCTCCAATACTCTGCAGTCGCTCTGCAGTCACTCTGCAGTCACTCTCCAGTCACTCTAAAGTCGTTCTGCAGGCACACTACAAAACTAAAGGTCCGGGTCATTGAGACACCCGAGTCTTTCTCCACACCACTAGCTTTGTACCCCAGCCTGTCGTTATCACACTGTTGCTGACTTACACACGGTAAACTGCCTCTGTTGCCTCATTACATAGCTCCAGTCTGTTGTCATCACACTGCTGACTTTCATACGGTAAACTGCCTCTGACTGTTGCCTTGTCATAGCATGGCTCCAGTCTGTTGTCATCACACTGCTGACTTTCACAACTGCCTCTGACAGTTGCCCCGTCACTGCATAGCTCCAGTCTATCCGTATCACACTGCTGACTTTCACACGGTAAACTGCCTCTGACTGTTGTCCCGTCATTGCAGTGATCATGCGCAGTGGACGAACTGCATTGTGTCTGATGGTGCTGTTTTGTTTGTGATATGGAAAGAAAAAAAAAAAAAACAAGAAAGAAAAATCTCATCACCGACGGTTTTGTCTTTGTTCTGATTTTTCAATCAGCCTGATTTCCCCTTGGTGTTCTTTATCTGTAGGTCTTTTTGTGTTCGAATTGTCTGCTGCTGCAGCTGCTGCTATTGTTGTTGTTGTTGTTGCTGCTGCTGCTGCTGCTGCTGTTGCTGCTGTTGCTGCTGCCGCTCCCAGTTCCTCTTCCCCCTCTTCTTCTTTTCTTCTTCTTCTTCTTCTTTCTTCTTCTTCTTCTTCTTCTTCTTGCTGTTGTTGTTGTTGTTCTTCTTCGTCGTCGTCGTTGTCGTTGTTTTCACCATTATCTACTTGTTCTAAGCTTGTTATTGGTGTTGTTTTATTGATGTCTTCTTACTCTTGTGCACTTGATGTTGTCATTGTTCTTGCTGTTGCTGCTGCTGCAATTGTTGTCCTGTGTCATCGTCATCTATGCTTGTTGTTATGGTGGTGGTGGTGGTGGTGGTGGTGGTGGTGCTGGTGCTGGTGTTTTTTCTTAGTATTTCCCTTCCTCAAACAGGATGATCATCACAATTCATTACGGTGAGAGTAATGAGAGTAAAATTGGACAGGAAAATATCAAAGAAAGATAAGGCAGACCAAAAGTAAGAAAACATCAAAAAGAAAGAAATAAACAAACCAATCAAGCAGTGTGGTAATAAATGCAGCTCACTGCAGACCTTGTATGAGCGGCTTCCAAGGTCAGCTAGGCAACAAACAATACGACTTGGTGTGTCGCTTTTCTTCGGCGACTTGTCTGCGACAGGCTTAAAATCTGTGTCAGATGTGGCACAGGGGAGGAAATAGTGCAGAACGAAGCATTGAAAGCTGTATCTACACTGATGACAACACATCTTTTGTATGCACGTTGCTATCACAGACTGTGAATCCATTCGCATTAAAAAAAAAAAAAAAAAAAAAGGTGAGGGGTGGGGGTGGGGGCATACAGGGAGGAGACAGGGGAAAGGGGAAGGGGGAGAGGGGGGGGGGGGTGCGCGACACAGAAGATGTGTGCGTGTTGTGCACAGCTAACGCTAACCTGTCTCAAGACCAATTAGAGGTTTGAATCTGTACTACTGCGAATGATGATGTGTAGCTCATTCGCGTCTGTTTTGTTTGTTCGTATATTTGTTTGTGTGTTTGTTTGCTTGTATGTTTGTTAGTTTGCTTGCTTGTTTGTTTTTGTTTGTCTGCCTGTCCGTCAGCAAAACATACGTGGAAAAATAATTGTTTACGAAAGTCGGAGAGGAAAATGTCATCTGGACCAAGGACGACTGTGCTGGCTTGGTGCGTGTGAGGGATTGGGGGTGGGAGGGGGGGGGGGGGTGGGGTGGAGCAGGTCAGACGTCAAGACCTCTGCAGGGTAATGCGCAGCAGGACGTCAGGCTCTCACTGTTGATCCGACTTCCACCCAAACTGTTTGACAGACGGAGCGTGGTCCAGAGACGAAGCCAGGAAGTAATTGGGGTGTGGATCCCTGATGCGGATCCGGATTTACTGGAGGATCCAAGAATCGCGGGCCATTGGTGGAGGGGTGCGCTGACCCTGGTTCCCTTGCAGTGGTCCATGTGCTGTTGGACAGTCCACTGGTGGAGGGGGGGGGGGGGGAAGGGGGTATGAGAACTGAAGAGTGTGAACAAGGGAGGTTACTTTCACTTTTTTGCTGGAACAACAGCGCATGGTCATAACTTCACACTGAAGCTGCTTTCGGTACCTGTTCGCAAAGCACGCATGTAGACTAAAGGCACACAGAACAAACAAGGCAATCTCCTTTAATGAAATAAAAAGGGAGCTCCAAGCTTGTCCTGTGTCCAAGCTGACATGAGCTCACAGCAACGCGAATCAACATTTCCCAAGAATGACATGACGTTTTAATCTTGAACATGTACACACACACACACACACACGCGAGCAGCGCGCGCGCGCGCGCGCGCACACACACACATGCACATACGCACGCACGCACGTACGCACGCACGCGCGCGCGCGCACACACACACACACACACACTGTGCGTCTTCCATTCCGTCTTACCTGTCTGCCCCCCCACCCCCCCCCCCCCCCCCCCCAAATTTCTCTCTCTCTCTCTCTCTCTGTCTCTCTCTCTCTCTCTCTCTCTCTCTCTCTCTCTCTCTCTCTCTCTCTAAGTGGACGTAAATTGCTCTTCTGGAAATGCTTTTGCCAAGTTGCATTCCATGTTAAAAACGCTTTCCGCTCTGTTAGATATAAGCATTTCGCTCAGCATGATTTATTCATAAAAAAAAAAAAAAATCCTGCCGTGGTTTTTAAAATGCCCCCTTTTAAGTTCCTACTCCAGGAACGCTTTTGGAGGCCAGCGGGGAGGAAATGAAATATGTTTGGCCTCGTGATGATCTGCCCCTGGATGATGTCAGTCTGACGTAGGCAGAGACAGGAGGCACATCACCCTGTGCTGCCTCTTGCCCGTTGCTGTGTTCTGTGTGAAAGGATTCCAGAGAGGACCGATGTGCCAGTATTGAATGGAGCTTCATTGGGGTTCGTATGGTTCTTCAGTCGTTGAGTGCTCATATCAGTTTCGGAGGAATATACACGAACTATAGGAACCTTTTTTTTTTTAAGTGATCAGGACTTCTTCTTTCTTCTTCTTTCTTCTTCTTCTTCTTCTTCTTCTGTTTGCTTGTTTCTGTGTTTAGTTGTTTTGTTTTTGTTTGTTGTGTGTGCCTGGTGTATGAACGCGTGGCATGCTACGTGTGCAGGAATAGTTTCACCACGACGGCATAATTACCTCCCTTGCCTTGTCTCACCGCCGTGGAGGAGACGTTTTTATATTACCCGTGTGTGTAGGTTTGTTCGTCTGCCTGTACGTTAGCACTTTGTGGCAAAATGGACTGAACCGTTCTGAAAAAAACGCGGTGGACAGACGGAACGTGCTGGACTCTACACGAAACCAGTCAATGGAGGAATAAAATGTCGGTCTAAGAGGGGTCCGGGTTTTTCTTTCTTTCTTCTCCTTTTTCTTTCTTT
>JADBJO010004561.1:152500-160000 GCA_016801955.1 Conus betulinus
AGTACAACAGCATCAACAACGACGGTATACAGCGAAAGAAAGGACCAAACTGATTCACATAGATACAGCCGATTATTCCTAACATCATCAACGACAGCAACAAAGTCAACAACGATAACGGTTTTACAAAGAAAACAGTTGATGGATGTGCATGATTTCTAAGAACATCATAATCAACAACAGCAACAACAATAGCAGCAGCAGCAGCAGCAGCAACAACAACAACAACAACAACAACAACAAGGGCCCCAATGAAGAAAGTAGTGAGGAGAATTGTTGATGGATATGGATTTTTTTGACAAAGCGATAGCTCAAACAATAACAAATACATAAGAAAAAAGTAGACAGGCACGATTGTCTTTAAGAACTTCGTCCTCATTATCAACGACAACACCAACATACAAATACAGCGATTAAGGGAACAATGGATAGATAGGAATTATTTTTAAAGGCATCATCATTAACAACAATAACAACAACAACAACAACATCATCATACGGAGAAACCGGCAACCACAACAGTGGACGAATATGAACTAACATCATCATTATCAGCTTCACATCAACCACAGTATACAAAGAAAGCGGCGGAGAATGGAATGGATCCTCTCTGACGTCATCACCGACACCAACTAACACACAGACGGAACACAGACCATCTGGCCGACTGTCTGTCTATCTGTCTGTCTGTCTGTCTGTCGCCGTCCAAAACAAGATGGCCTCCTGGAGGACAACCTGGTCCACAGCAGAGGGACGACGTGATGGTGGTGGTGATGGTGGTGGTCGTCGTGGTCGTCGTGGTGTTCCCCGGATACGGCGGTGGTGTGTATGGTGGTGGTGGTTGTGGTGGGGGTGTCTGCTGTGCTGTAGCTGTTGCTGTGGCGTGGTGGAGGGTCAGAAGGACTGCGAGGACGACGGTGACGTGTCGGTGGCGGTGGTGGTGGTGGGCCAGTGTCTTCGTCACCTTGCTGGTGGTGACAGTCGTCCTCGTCATTTCTCTACATCGTCCTCAGGAGACGCCATGGAGGTGAGCTGGGGGAGTGGGAGGTGGGGGAAGGGGGTGGGGGTGGGGGTGTGTGTGGAGGTAGGCGGAGGAGGGGTGGAAAGGGAGAGGGGGAGGGAGGGAGGGAGAGAGAGTCTGTCTGTCTGTCTGTCCGTTTGTCCGTTTGTCCGTTTGTCCGTATCTGTCTGTCTCTGTTCTCTGTCTCTGCCTCCCCCTCTGAATCTCTCTCTCTCCGTCTCTCTCTCTCTCTCCTCTCTCTCTCTCCTCCTACCTCGGTCTCTCTCTCTTTCTCGCTTCCCCGCTTGTCTCGGCTGTCTGTTTGACTGGTCTGTTTGTCTGTCTGTCTGTCTGTCTGTCTGTCTCTCTCTCCCTCTCTCTCTCTCCATCTCTCTCTCTCTTCTCTCTCTCTCTCTGGTCTGTGTCTGTCTGAGGGGGATGGGGAGTGGGAAATTAGGGGGAGATGGAGATATTCGTAGTGTTGTGTGTGTGTGTGTGTGTGTGTGTGTGGTTGTGTGTGTGTGTGTGGTGTGTGTGTGTGTTTACTGCGTGCGCGCGTGAAAACGCGTGCGCGTGTGTGTGTTTGTGTATTTGTGTGTATGGTGTGCGCGTGCCAGGCCAGTGTGGTGCGTGTATATATATATATATCTATATAGGATATCGATATATATATATATATATATTACATATATATATATATCTATATATATATACTATATATATATATAATATATATATGTGGTTGTGTGTGTGTGTGTGTTTGTGTGACTGTGTGTGTGTGTTGTTGTTGCCAGAAAAGTTTAGAAAGAGATGGGGTTGGTTGCCACCAGGATAAACTGACAAAACCAGTACAGGGACACATGTGTTAAAAGGTTGTATGTCTGCTTGTATTTATCTTCAGACGTGTATGCTTTTGTGCCCCCCCCCCCCCCCCCCAAATCCCCCCCGCCCCCAACACACCACTTCCCTCTCCCTCTCTTCCTCCCCTCCTTCCTCCCTTCCTATCTCCCTCCCTCCTCCCTCCCTCCCTCTCCCTCTCCTCATCTCTCTCCTCTCTCTCTCTCTCTCTCTCTCTCTCTCTCTCTCTCGTGAGATTTCGACTTGGTATTAGTGATTTGAATGTCCATCAAAGATATACACTAACTCCCTAAACTGTCTATTCTGTAATCAAATCGAGGACTTAATGCTTTTTTTGATTGTTAGTCCATCCTATAAAGAATTAAGAAGTAAACACATTTTGCCTCCACACCTAAATGTTCAAGTGGTATTGCTTCTTTTACTGTAAAATGAAAAAAGAGAATTGTAACTCACGTCAGTAGCTATGCTCATTTTTAAAGCATTAAAACGAAGAGAAGAACTGCTATCAGTTAACACACAAGTGCCAGAGATAATTTCCAGGAAGAACATTTTGTATGCGAGTATTTTCTTTCCTAGTTTTCAGTATATGCGCCGAGCACGTGTGTGAGCTGCTTTTGTTTTTGACCTCATTGCAGTAGGTCAGTGGCCTTTGCAATTATAGTTAGTTTTTCAGTTTTTGGTGTTTCTCTCTCCCTCTCATCTCCTCTCCTCTCTCATCTCTCTCTCTTCTCTCTCTCTCTCTTCTCTCTGCTGCGCCTCCTCTCTCTTCTCTCTCTCTCTCCCTCGTCACTCTCCTCTCTCGCACCTCCTCGCCTCTCTCTCTCTCTCTCTCAGCTCGTCTCTCTCCCCTTGACTTTCAATGATCAATACATTTTTTTTCAAGCCCTCACCAGCGCCTATCCCCATTCTCCTCAGAGTTTTAGATCGCTATGAACATGCGTCCATACATGGCCAGCAATTTAACAAACCCTTTACATGAGAATAACGCTCAGCATTGATATATCAGAGTAATTACATGGAGAAAAGTGGCTAACTGCAGCTACATATTAACTGGTATCAAAGCGGTCGTTTTCTCATCGCGGTCCTTCTCCTCCTCTTCCCCTCCTCCCCTCCTCCCTCCTCCTCTCTCGCTCCCCTCTCTCCCCCCTTTCTCCTCGCCTTCGTCTTCTTCATGCGCGGTTTCTCCCCCTCCTCCCCTCCCGGTTTCGCCCCTCCCATCGCTCCCCCTCTCCACATCCCCTCTCCCTCTCTCTTGCTCCCTCTTCCCTTCCGTCCTCCTCTCCCCGTCTCCGGTGGGTGCGTCGGGTGGGTACCCTAATGTTGAATTTGTGTGGGGGGTGTGGTCTAATAATGTATAAAATCTCGGGTAGGGCTTAATGCAATAGCAAGGAGGGAGGGAGGAGTCGTGGGAAGAAGGAGAGTGGGTATGTTGGGTTAAAATAAATAACTCAACAGAGAACAGAGGGAAAATCAGGAGAGGTGGGGGGGGGAGAGGAGCGTGTAGTATGGTAAAATAATAAGGTGGTGGTATAACAAAGGAAGGAAAAAAAAAAAAACAAAAAAAAAGCCAGGGAGGGGGGGAGAGAGACGTCAACCCGGGGGGGGGGGGGGGGGGGCGGGGGGGGAAAGGAAAAGCGGGGGGGGAGCGGGGGGGGGCGCAGAGCTGTGCGGGGGGGGGCGGGGGGGATGCGGGGGGAGGCCGCGCGGGGGGCGCGGGTCCGCGTCTCCTCGTCTCTCGGGGCCACCCTAACCCCCTCCCGCTCGGTTCCGGTCCCCGCGCGCTCGGGCCCCACCCCGCTTCCCCCATAGTCCAAGGAAAAGGGCAAGGAGGGTGTAAAGAAACGCAAAGGCGAAGCACATTGGGTAAGCAGTCGTTGATAGCACGTCGGGGGCGGCAGCGCGGTCAGCCCACCAAATCTCATGCACAGCTGCTGGCAGCTGTCACCTGGGAGTCCTCGAAATGAAGAGATGCTGACCGCAACTCTCACCCGGTTACTGGACCCAACGGCGGGGCCTCCTCCCCTCCCTCCTCGGCCCTCTGGCGGAAGGGGCCCAAACTCTCCACGCGGCGATGCTCCGGAGTAAACCATCGAGGAGGGTCAAGGGTTGGGCGAGGGGTGCCGCGGGGAGGAGTGGACTACCCCAAATCTCGCTTAATGCGAACAGCAAGGGGTGCAGCAAAAAAAAAGTAACAGGAAAACAGAAGTCAGAGGAAAAAAAGGCGGGTAGGGAAGCGGGGGGGCGGACGTTGAATGGGAACACGGGCGGGCGCCTCAAAACCTCTGAGTCGGTCGCTAAAAACGAACGGCCTCACCGACAAAAAAATCTGCACTCGAGCATCTCGATGCGAAGCTCTCAAGTAGCCAGTAGCATAAAATAAAAAAACTGGTAAACCGTCGAGGAAAAAGGACAAAACAGAGGAGGTGGGCATAGACCGGAAGGGGGGCTGCGGGGGTCGTTCTCTCTCGATCTCTCGTCTCGGCGTCCTGGTTGCCGGGCCCTCTCTCCGGTCTCTCCCCGCTGTCTCTCCTCCCCCTCTTCTCCTGCCTCACTCGGCTCTGTCTCTCGGTCATACTTGCAGGTCGAGCTCTCTCACATCCGGGGGCCTCGGGGTCCTGTTCTCTCGTCTCTCCGCCTCGTCCCTGGTTCTCCCTCGTCGAGCCTCAAAATCCCTCGAACAAGAGAGTCTCTCCTGGTCTCTCCTCTCTCTCCACTGCGCGCTCATCCCCATCCCTCTCTCGCCCCGGGGTCTGTCTCTCTCTCTCTACCACCCCTACACTCGCTCCGCTCTCAATGTCGGGGGTACGCCTTCAGCATCTCCTCTCTCCCCTCTCCCCTCCTCGATTGCTCTCTCTCTCAAGATCCCATCCTCTCCTGCAGTCAAAAAACACCTCTCTCCTCTCTCTCTCTCTCTCGCAATAGGAACACACACACACACACACACCACAACCCACACACACCACACACCATCACACACACAGGAGTACCACACACTCACAGCTCACAAAAAGACAACACGTGTTCCTTCACGACCTCTCCCCATCATTGCCCACACACACACATACACACACACACACACCACACGCTCGCGCGCGCGCCCGTCGCGCCGCACTACACACCAACTCACGCAACTCACGCACGTCAGACCCTGCCCGCAAACAACACACGCACGCACTCACTACGCACGCACGCACCCCACACACACACACACACACACCACCACACACACACACACACACACACAACACCTATTTGCCTGGTTTTGCTAGAATCCTCCACAATACTTTTGAAGAGTAACAGCCGAACCCAACAGGATGGGTTCCAGGCGTGGTGCCATCAATGATTCAGGAAAATAGCCCCACGCCCTGTAATCAACTGTCTTTTGGAAGGGGAAGGGGCAGGGGGTGGTGGGTGGGGGTGGGGGATGCCTTGAAGATGGCACGGCTTTGGAAGATATGTGCGTGTATGCAGCGGATAGGAAATCGGACATATACGTGCCACGCGCACTCACGCATGGCATACATATATACAGACAGACTTACACACATACAAGCAGACAGGCAGACACACAGACATACACACAGACACCACAGGTAGACAGACGACAGACAGGGCAGACTGACAGACAGAAAGACAAACCGACACTCTGATGTTGTCAGTGTCAGAAGACCGGGAAGAAGAGGAAAGGCGGTGGTAGCAGGCACCCTGACGAACTCCAGTGTCAACCTCGAAGTGACTGGCGCAGCGGAGCAGCCCCTGCACGATCTGTCTTGACAGGCACCATGCTTCAGAGCAGATCAAGCTTCTGGGGTTCCCCACTGTGCTTCAGCAGCCTCCACAGTGTCCCTCTGCCCCCCGTTGTCAAAAGCCTTGTCACGGTCAATGACATCAGTCAGTGGAGCGGGGGAGGGGGGGGGGGGGTGTGATACCAGTCCAGGCGCTGCTCACGAGGATGCCCAGTGTGGTCTCTGGTCTGCCAGCAGGTCTGCAGTGTTTGGGGTCCACTGGATCCCTCGTTCTATCTGTAGAACGCGTGTTCAGGACTTGCCTAGCACTGACAGGGCCGTAGTCTTTGAGCTCCCCTTGCTTTGGTATTTCAGTGAGGATTCTTTCCGTTCATTCGGGCAGGTTGTCTTGGCCACCATATGCTCACACAACAACATCAACAGCAATAACAGCAACGACAACAACAACACAACAACAAACAGCAACAACAACACACACACACAAATGCACATGTACACGCATACACACACGCCGCGCGCGCGCACACGTACGCATGCACACACGCGCACACTCACAGACAACACACACACACACACACACACACACACACAACACACACACACACACGCACACTCACACACACATGCATTCACACGCGCGCGCGGTGGTGCGCGCGCGCGTGAGCACGCGCACGCATACCACCATACACAATACAGAGAGAGAGAGAGAGACAGGACAGACAGACAGACAGATAGACAGACACATACAGAGAGAGAGAGAGAGAGAGAGAGAGAGAGATCATGATCATGATCATGATCATAGTCATGATTTTCCCGAAGCTGGAGTATGGCTATACCTTCATGGCGGAATGAAAAAAACACACAAACTCCACTCCCTTTGTTGGGTAGATGGGATTAATCCTTGCCTATCTGCACAGAGAGTGTAGGCAGGAGTATCAGCCTGCGTACGCAAAAGAAAGAAAAAAAAAAAACGTTATGATGATCATACTGAAGATCCTGACTGGCATTAGTGGCAGACAAGCAGTGAGACATTTGTTGCTTTTTCCTCATTTGGCCTTGCCGGAAAATTAGATTGATTAACAGTAATCAATACACTTATAGAAGGACTTGGGAGAGATGAGGAGGGGAGAAGGAACGAACGAGAGAGAGAGAGAGAGAGAGAGAGAGAGAGAGACGGAGAGAGAGAGAGAGAGAGAGAGGAGAGAGAGAGAGAGTTATTATCGACAATCTGTAACTTTCCAAATACAAAGAATATTTTTCAGCAAAAACTATATAAATGTTTTGTGTTACAAACCAAAAAAAAAAATTTTTTTTTTCTTCAAATGCAACGTTTCCTATTTCAGTTTGACCAGAGACAAGTTTGTAATTGGATTATGCTTACTTGCCTGTCTTTTCCATGTAAATCCACCCCCCTTCTCTCTCTCTCTCTCTCTCTCTCTCTCTCTCTCTCTCTCTCTCTCTTTGTGTGTGTCTGTCTGTCTGTCTTTGTCACTGCCTCTCCCAAAGTACGGAGACTGGATGTTTGTTCTCATGCACACTGCCGTGTGACAAGTGTTCACGATTTTGTTTTGATAACGGAGGCCAGATGTTGGGAAATACGTGCTTGACCTTTCTGGTTGATGACCTGCGATTACCTCTGTCTGTCTGTCTCTCTGTCTGTGTGTCTGTCTGTCTGTCTGTGTCTCTCTCATAGTGCTCATTCATGAATTGATATAGCTGTATGCATAGAGAGTTGGGGTGGAAGGTAGAGGTCGGGTAGGCGTAACAAACCAAAATGTGAAAAATACTTATTTCTCTCTCTTTTCCCTTTAGTGTTCACTTTCTTCTATTCAGGGGGCGATAGCGAACTATGTGCTACTTATTGATGTTTCCTCTGATCTTATTTACCCCACTATT
>JADBJO010004561.1:167500-170000 GCA_016801955.1 Conus betulinus
CAATGTATGGAGACTGCGCTAGTCAGGGATTTTTTTTTCTTGTTTGCGTTGATTCGTAGAGTTCTTGAAAGAGAAAGAAAGAAAACAATAAGCAAAACAGGAGAGCAGCACACAATTAGAAAGCGAAAGGTCTTTGCATTATCTCCCAGTTATCTTGTTTGTGTTGAAGATGAAAGTGAACAATGACAGGAAGGAGCTGGCACGAAGATTGACTCTGTGTGTGTGTGTGTGTGTGTGTGTGTGTGTGTGTGTGTGTGTGTGTGTGTGTGTGTGTGTGTGTGTGTGTCTAATTTGTAATGTGTCTGTCTCTGTCTCTGTCTTTCTTTCTCTGTGTCTGTCTGTCTGTCTGTCTGTCTGTCTCTTTCTCTCTGTATGAGGATCTGCACCAATCTGATTTCCTTTTGTTTCCATCTCGGGGCAGCTGTCCGTACTGACCATGACCATGGAGGGACGCAACATCCTTCACTTTCCAGGGCCCTCCTCCCATCAGGAAAACTGACACTGCTTCCAAACCTAGGTGTCCACATAAATACCCAAAACCAAGGTGTCCACATAAATACCAAAAACCTAGGTGTCCACATAAATACCAAAAAACCTAGGTGTCCACATAGACACCAAAGACCTAGGTGTCCACATAGATGCTAAAAACCTAGGTGTCCACATAGATACCAAAGACCTAGGTGTCCACATAGATACCAAAGATCCAGGTGTCCACATAGATACCAAAGACCTCAGCGTCCACATAGATACCAAAGACCTCAGCGTCCACAGAGAGAAAACAAAGGCCTAGGTGTCCTCATAGATACCACAGACCTAGGGGTCAACATAGATACCAAAGAGCTAAGCGTCCACTTAGATACCAAAGACCTAGGTGTCCACAGAAATACCAAAGGCCTAAGTGTTCACATAGATACCAAAGTGCCAGATGTCCACATAGATACCAAAGACCTAGGTGTCCGCATAAATACAAAAGACCTAAGTGTCCACATAGATACGAAAGATTTAAGTGTCCACATATATACCAAAGACCTAGATGTCCACACAGATACCAAATACCAAAGTGTGCACATAGATACCAAAGACCTAGGTATCCACATAGATACCAATACCAAAGTGTCCACATAGATACCAAAGACCTCAGCGTCCACAGAGAAAACAAAGGCCTAGGTGTCCTCATAGATACCAAAGACCTAGGGGTCAACATAGATACCAAAGAGCTAAGCGTCCACTTAGATACCAAAGACCTAGGTGTCCACAGAAATACCAACGACCTAAGTGTTCACATAGATACCAAAGTGCCAGGTGTCCACATAGATACCAAAGACCTAGGTGTCCGCATAAATACAAAAGACCTAAGTGTCCACATAGATACGAAAGACTTAAGTGTCCACATATATACCAAAGACCTAGATGTCCACACAGATACCAAATACCAAAGTGTCCACATAGATACCAAAGACCAAGGGGTCACACATAGATACCAAAGACTTGAGCGTCCACATAGATACAAAAAATTTAGGTGTCCTCAGAGATAGCAAAGGCCCAGGTGTCCACAACGATAACAAAGATCAAGGTGTCAACATAGATACCAAAGACCTAGGCATCCTCATAGATACCAAAGACGTAGGTGTCCACATAGATACTTCAGACTTAAGGGTCTACATAGATAACAAAACCTAGCTGTCCACATGGTCAACAAAACCTCCTTCAAAGACCGCATGGTTCCAAACAACATGCAGAGTCAACCAAATGGTCGGAGAGGTTGGCCGCTCTTTGACCACCCGACGAAGAAGACTTTAGTCCAGATGACCGAGTCATCATGGAGACCAGTCTTGGAGAACAGATCATCGGCTCTCTCCCCATCATCCAACAACACTTCGCTTCCAGGAGACTGACAGTGAAGCATGTGTTTACAAGATCGTAGGAGGCGAAGGGGAAGAGAAGTCAGAGTTGGGGTGGGGTCGGGGGTGAGGGAGGGAAGCGGCCTAAAAGAACCGCATTCAGGATAGGAATTCTTTCAGCTCTGTTCCCACTGCCAAACAAACTAGTCTCCAGAATGATGGCAATTATGCATACATATTTCGGGCAGCGTCGGAGTAGAGACAGGAGGGGAAAGGAGGGATTGCAGGGAGGTCGGGGAAGGGTGGGGGGGGTGCAGAGAGGAGGTGGGGAGATAGGGGAGAACATCGGGTTGACCTAGACGCATTAAAAGACAGGAAATCCTTTTCAATTTCAATTTTTTTTCCCCGTCAACAAACGACATTTCGGCTACTACCCTTTTTCACTGCTGCACCCACAATTTCGATAAGAGAGCTACCTGCGAGCATGTGTGTATGAGGAGGGTAATGAGGAAGGTACTTGGAGAACGGGTCGGGGAGAATGTGTGGGGGAGGGGTGGTGGGGGGAGGGGTCGGGAATGAGAGAAGAGGAGGAGAAGGGTAGTGAGGTGAGGTGGGGGAGCAGTGACACTTCATATTTTTTATCGGGCGGAATGCGGATT
>JADBJO010004562.1:10000-20000 GCA_016801955.1 Conus betulinus
CGCTGACATTTATTTAAGATTTGTTTAGATTTCCGCCTGCAGTCGTTTCACTTTGCAACTAGATTCAGTTTACTAGTAAGCGCTGCATACATCACATACTACATTACCTAATTAATCAAAAGAAAGAGACGAAAAGCAATGCATCTCTCTCTCTGTCTCTCTGTCTGTCTGTCTGTCTGTCTGTCTGTCTCTCTTTCTCTGCCTGTCCTCTCTCTCTCTCTCTCTCTCTCTCTCTCTCTCTCTCTCTCTCTCTTCTCTCTCTCTCTGTCTCTCTCTCTCTCTCTTTCCAGGTCCCACCAGCCCAGCCCACGGGCCCACACGGCGCCCTGGTCAAAGGCCAGCCCTCCCTGCCCCTGGACCAGCCTCTGGACAGCTGGACCATGCAGGACGTTCAGCGAGTGCTGGCCCGCCTCAACCTCTCCGCCAAGTACGGGGACACCTTCCTCCAGCAGCTCATCGATGGCAAGCTGCTGCAGCAGCTGACCCGAGACATGCTGAAGGAGGACTTTGGCATGACCGGGGTGGAGATCCAGCGGCTCCAGAACTTTGTGGAGACGGGTCACCTGCCCAAGTGACCGCTGTCCTTGTCCTGGCTGGCTGGCTGGCCGGCTGGCTGGCTGGCTGGCTGGCTGGCTGTGGTGCTGGGGACTGAACCTGACATCTGTTGGTGCCCAGTTCCTGTCGCAGGTTTCCGTCTCTTCAGGGGCGACAACTATTGGATGAACGTGGTGACACTCTCCACACAGGGGACATTCAGACACGCTGGCTGCACAACTGACCAATGGTTGTCGTCAGCGGGAAGGTTTGTAGCTGGTGTGCTGTGAGCGTGTTGGATCAAAACGATTTGTAGCTGGTGTGCCGTGACCGTGGGTTTTTTTTTTTAAATTAAATTTTTAATCAAACATTTGGAGATTACAGGTGCGCAAAAAAGAGGACAGTGCGCTGAGTCAACACATCAGCAGAATCTCCAGAAGTCGCACCCACAAATACATGACTCACAAAACAAAACAGAAAAAAAGAAAAGAGGAAAAACATCAAGGCAAAAAAAAAAATCAAGCACAATACAGTTTCAACTAAATCTGCACGTAATTTTCTTTCTGATATAACGAAAGGGCATACTATGCAGTAAAGCACAACACTACACAGTACAATAAAACTACAATCAATCCCAGATGTTCTGTTCAGTGGAGTGCTCCTTTGTTAATACTATACCTGCACTACGACCGGCCCTGACACCAGATCTTCACACAATATTGGTTCGACCTGCTAGTGACTTCAGCTCTAAACATCCTCAACTTGACCTTAAGCTAAAGGTAAAACCTGTCCTTCGCTTTTCGCTGTGAGTGTGTTGGATCAAAACGATTTGTAGCTGGTGTGCTGTGAGTGTGTTGGATCAAAACGATTTGTAGCTGGTGTGCTGTGAGTGTGTGGATCAAAACAGGCACCGCTGACACACCGCCAACACTGCAGTGTCTCCTCTTTGGGGTTGCCTGAGGTCAACCTGAGAATGCTGCTGCCTCGGACGGTGGGAGAATGTTGCTGCCTGCGGACTGTGGTGCTTGGACCAGGTGTGGCTGTGCGCTGGGGAGTCATACGTGCGCCATGCATCGGTGATGACACCTCCAAGCAAACAAAGACCATCGGTGATGACACCTCCAAGCAAACAAAGACATCGGTGATGACACCTCCAAGCAAACAAAGACATCGGTGATGACACCTCCAAGCAGAGACATCAGTGATGACACCTCCAAGCAAACAAAGACCATCGGTGATGACACCCCCAAGCAAACAAAGACATCGGTGATGACACCCCCAAGCAAACAAAGACCATCGGTGATGACACCTCCAAGCAAACAAAGACCATCGGTGATGACACCTCCAAGCAAACAAAGACTTCGGTGATGACACCTCCAAGCAAACAGAGACATCGGTGATGACACCTCCAAAGCAAACAAAGACCATGCAGCCTAAGCCTGTCACATGAAGAAGGCTTTGGGCCAGGGAAAACAATAATGATGATAATAGTTCAGTTTCAATCACAAGGCAACACAAATGCTTTAAAGTAATCAAGGATGGAGTATAGCAGTGTCCTCGAAGTTTTGGAATTGCGATTTGCGTGCGAGAC
Organism: Conus betulinus; assembly: GCA_016801955.1. Classification (NCBI taxonomy): domain Eukaryota; kingdom Metazoa; phylum Mollusca; class Gastropoda; order Neogastropoda; family Conidae; genus Conus; species Conus betulinus. Next base: position 12,126 of record JADBJO010004562.1, read on the forward strand.
TTAATAGCACTGTAGGTGGTGATGGTGGTGGCGGTGAGGATGTGGTGGTGATGGTGGTGGCGGTGAGGATGTGGTGGTGATGGTGGTGGCGGTGAGGATGTGGTGGTGATGGTGGTGGCGGTGAGGATGTGGTGGTGATGGTGGTGGCGGTGAGGATGTGATGGTGATGGTGGTGGCGGTGAGGATTGAGGTGGTGATGGTGGTGGGGGTGAGGAGGATGTGGTGGTGGTGATGGTGGTGGCGGTGAGGATTGAGGTGGTGATGGTGGTGGGGGTGAGGATTGAGGTGGTGATGGTGGTGGGGTGAGGATTGGGGTGGTGATGGTGGTGGGGGTGAGGATGTGGTGGTGATGGTGGTGGGGGTGAGGATTGGGGTGGTGATGGTGGTGGGGTGGGGGTGAGGATTGAGGTGGTGATGGTGGTGGGGGTGAGGATTGAGGTGGTGATGGTGGTGGGGGTGAGGATTGAGGTGGTGATGGTGGTGGGGGGTGAGGATTGAGGTGGTGATGGTGGTGGTGGGGGTGAGGATTGAGGTGGTGATGGTGGTGGGGGTGAGGATTGGGGTGGTGATGGTGGTGGGGGTGAGGATTGAGGTGGTGATGGTGGTGGTGGCGGTGAGGATTTGGGGTGGTGATGGTGGTGGGGGTGAGGATTGAGGTGGTGATGGTGGTGGGGGTGAGGATTGAGGTGGTGGTGATGGTGGTGGCGGTGAGGATTTGGGGGTGGTGATGGTGGTGGGGGTGAGGTCATACTCGGGCATTCAGGTCAAACCAGACTCTTGAAAATACGTTAACGTCAAAACGAGCATGTGTGTGTGCGTGGGAGTATTTGGGGGTATGTGCATCGGTGCGACTGAAAGAAAAGAGAATACTGGCACCTTATGCTTCATTTGTACAACACATTTCCTCTTCGCTTTGCTGTGGACTGCATGTCCCTTTGTTTGGCCAACACCTCTTTGTTTTGTCCGTTCAGCACACCCCATTCTTGTTGCGTAGTTTGTTCACACACACACACACACACACACACACACACACGCTGCTGCGTTAGTTTAACACACACGCACGCACACTCTCATGGCTTTACAAAGCATTTTCCCTCATTTCCTTTGTGCAAGACATTCACGCTCTGCCTTTTTTTTTTTTTTGTTTTTTGTTTTGTTTTCTGCTTTTGTTCGTTTGTTTGTTTGTTTGTTTGTTGTTTTTGTTTTTGTACTCTCAGTTCTTAAAGAACAGGGAGTACTTTAGAATGGGAACGAAGAAATGCTGTCTGTGTGTCCGTCTGTCCGTGGTCAAAATGTGTTCCACTCGCTCCAGACAAAACTACTGGGCAGATCTTTCTGAAAATTTGTAGGTATGTTCATTATGGGTCAAGGATGATGCCCGATGTTTTAGTTTACCGTTACAGCTGTTACTAACGGCTGTAACGGCCTGTAATGCTTTTTCTTCTTTATGGAATATCTCCGAAAGTACTCGGCCGATCTTTGTGAAAATTAGCCTCGGCCGATCTTTGTGAAAATTAGCAGGCATGTTCAGTATGGGTCACGGATGATGCCCGATGTTTTAGTTTACCCCGTTATAGCCGTTACTAACGGCTGTAACGGCCTGTAACGCTTTTCTTCTCCATGGAGTATCTCAGAAAGTACTTGGCCGATCTTTCTGAAAATGTGTAGGTAAGTTCATTATGGGTCACGGATGATGCCCGATGTTTTAGTTTACCGTTACAGCCGTTACTAACGGCTGTTACGGCCTGTAACGTTTTTTTTCTTCTTTATAGAACATGTCAGAAAGTACTTGGCCGAACTTTGTGAAAATTAGCAGGTATGTTCATTATGGGTCACGGATGATGCCCGATATTTTAGTTTACCCTGTTATAGCCGTTACTAACGGCTGTAACGGCCTGTAACGCTTTTTTTTCTTCTTATAGAATATCTAAGAAAGCGCTCGGCCGACCTTTTGTGAACTTTGTAGGCATGTTCATTATGGGTCACGAATAATGCCCGATGTTTTAGTTTACCGTTATACGTTACTAACGGCTGTAACGGCCTGTAACGCTTTTTTTTCTTCTTCATGGAATATCTCAGAAAGTACTTGGCCGATCTTTGTGAACATTAGCAGGTATGTTCATTATGGGTCACGAATAATGCCCGATGTTTTAGTTTACCGTTATAGTCGTTACTAACGGCTGTAACGGCCTGTAACGGGTTTTTTTCTTCATGGAATATCTCAGAAAGTACTTGGATGATCTTTTTGAACATTAGCAGGTATGTTCACTATGGGTTACCGATGATGCCCAATGTTTTAGTTTACCGTTATACCATTACTAATGGGCTGTAACGGCCTGCAACGGTTTTTTTCTTCTTTATGGAATATCTCCAAAAGTACTTGGGCAGTCTTTGTGAAAATTAGCAGGTATGTTCATTATGGGTCACGGATGATGCCCGATGTTTAGTTTACCGTTATAGCCGTTACTAACGGCTGTAACGGCCTGTAACGGTTTTTCGTCTTTATGGAATATCTCAGAAAGTACGTGACCGATATTTCGAACATTTGTAGGTATGTTCATATGGGTCAAGGATGATGCCCGGTGTTTAAGTTTTCCGTTATAGCCGTTACTAACGACCCATAATGGTTTTATTTTTTATGGAAAATCTCAGAAAGCACTTGGCCTATCTTTCTGAAAATTTATAAGTATGTTCATTATAGGTCACAGACGATGGCCGATGTTTACCAGAATAGCCATTACTAACGGTTACACCAGCCCAAGACGGTTCTTCCTCTTTATGGAATATCTCATGCGTATTCAGGATAAACTGGGAGTACGTTTATATGCTTTGCATCTTGTCTTGTATTCCATTCCATCTTTGCCTTGTTCCGCAGCATGCTCTGTTTTACTGTCCACCCTGTCTCTTTGCCTTGTTCCTCTGCACGGGTAGCGGTAGACGTGTGCCAACCATTCTGTTGCTTGGGATACTACTTCATCCCCCCACCCCCCCCCACCCCTTTATTCCAGATGTATTTGAGGACCATATGACTAAAAACTGGAATTTGGGCATGCGCACTACATCGCATGTGAATACCTCAACCCAACAGACTACTCAAAGGAATTTTGATTTAAACTTTTTCATCTGGTTAGACAAAGAGACAGGATGGACTATATTGAAATAATTTTAGTTAAGCCGCGTCTTAAGTTAAGTTTTTTGTTTCTTTTTATTCTGGACAATTATTACTCGTCCATTGCTTTGTCAGACGTATATACAGGAGACTTTAGAGTAAGGGGCCATATGTTATGTAGACTTTAGAGTAGGGGACCATATATTATGTAGACTTTAGAGTAAGGGGCCATATATTATGTAGACTTTAGAGTAGGAACCATATGTTATGTAGACTTTAGAGTAGGGGACCATATATTATGTAGACTTTAGAGTAGGGGACCATATATTATGTAGACTTTAGAGTAGGGGACTATATATTATGTAGACTTTAGAGTAGGGGACCATATATTATGTATTTGATATAAGCAACACACAGGTGTTCAAAGTTGTTGTTGCTGCTGTTTGTTAACGGCTTACCTGTGCCAGATTACTGAGAGGCGTTGCAGACAAACCCGTCTGACACTGGCTGACAAGTCAATGCTATTCTCTGGTGTTCCCTGTCACTTTCAGCCTCGCCGTGTTGCGCAGTCTGGTGATGAAACTGCTGGAAGGGCTTGGCTTCGTCCACGCTGTAGCATGGGAGGATAGTCAGCTGAACCACCTCCGCGTAGAAAGGCTGTGGTGTTTGCACGATGAGTGGCGTAGAAAGGCTGTGGGTTTGCACTATGAGTGGAGTAGAAAGGCTGTGGTGTTTGCACGATGAGTGGAGTAGAAAGGTTGTGGTGTTTGCACTGTGAGTGGAGTAGAAAGGCTGTGGTGGTTGCACTATGAGTAGAGTAGAAAGGCTGTGGTGTTTGCACTGTGAGTGGAGTAGAAAGGCTGTGGTGGTTGCACTATGAGTAGAGTAGAAAGGCTGTGGTGATTGCACGATGAGTGGAGTAGAAAGGCTGTGGTGTTTGCACTGTGAGTGGCGTAGAAAGGCTGTGGTGTTTGCACGATGAGTGGCGTAGAAAGGCTGTGGTGTTTGCACGATGAGTGGCGTAGAAAGGCTGTGGTGTTTGCACGATGAGTGGAGTAGAAAGGCTGTGGTGTTTGCACGATGAGTGGCGTAGAAAGGCTGTGGTGTTTGCACGATGAGTGGAGTAGAAAGGCTGTGGTGGTTGCACTGTGAGTGGAGTAGAAAGGCTGTGGTGTTTGCACTGTGAGTGGGAGTAGAAAGGCTGTGGTGGTTGCACTATGAGTAGAGTAGAAAGGGCTGCTGTGGTGATTGCACGATGAGTGGAGTAGAAAGGCTGTGGTGTTTGCACGATGAGTGGAGTAGAAAGGCTGTGGTGTTTGCACGATGAGTGGAGTAGAAAGGCTGTGGTGTTTGCACGATGAGTGGAGTAGAAAGGCTGTGGTGTTTGCACTGTGAGTAGAGTAGAAAGGCTGTGGTGTTTGCACGATGAGTGGAGTAGAAAGGCTGTGGTGTTTGTACTATAAGTGGAGTAGAAAGGCTGTGGTGTTTGCACGATGAGTGGAGTAGAAAGGCTGTGGTGTTTGTACTATAAGTGGAGTAAAAAGGCTGTGGTGTTTGCACTATAAGTGGAGTAGAAAGGTTGTGGTGTTTGCACTATGAGTGGAGTAGAAAGGGTGTGGTGTTTGCACCATGAGTGGCGTAGAAAGGGCTGTGGTGTTTGCACGATGAGTGGAGTAGAAAGGCTGTGGTGTTTGCACCTGAGTGGCGTAGAAAGGCTGTGGTGTTTGCACTGTGAGTAGAGTAGAAAGGCTGTGGTGTTTGCACTATGAGTAGAGTAGAAAGGCTGTGGTGTTTACACTATGAGCTGAGTAGGATGAGTGTTTCTGAACTATCCACTCCTGCTGCGTGCACTACAGTTTTTATCCACCGTGAAATAGTGTCCCTAGAGACCGCCCTATCGGGCTCAACACAGGTAAGAAACAATGTTTTCCTGCCCACGTCGTTGCAGTCTTGTCTACCCGCATTTTAAGATGATGAACAATACACAGTTTGTTTTTTTTAATGCATCAATTTCCAGTGGCCTTACAAGGGAACCTGGTCTGGGCTGTTTGAGTAGCGAGTTATATACAAGAATGCACTTGGTTTGACAGATATTCTGTGCACTTGGTGCGACAGATATTCTGTGCACTTGGTGCGACAGATATTCTGTGCATTTGGTGTGGCAGATATTTTTTTTTTTTGCTGTATCAACCTCTGCGCCACCTCAGAGGCAGCGCACCCACGCCGCCCATTCCGACACCCCGTCCACAGCCACAGCCCGGTCGGCCCCCCGCCGCGGCCCCGGCACCGGCAATCCACAGGGAGCAGTCAATGTCAAGTCGCCAAGAGGCAACCCCCACCGTAGGACACTGCACTGCTGCCGAGTCACTTCGGTGGTGTTCAGTGGCGCCTGTTCTGATCTAACATACGAAGGACACCACCTACTAAGCCCCCCTACTGACGACAACAACTGCCCAGCCGCGGAGCCGGCGTGAGTGAGCTCTCCCTCCGGAGGGCGCCACCACGTCCGTCCAGCGAGAGCCCCCATGGACCCGCCTACACCGGTGACCCCGACGGAACCAAACCAAGACAACAGACGTGGAGAGGACATCGAAATTGAGGTCACCATGACAGCAGGGCACGAAGGGCCACAGAACTTGAGACAATTTTTTTTTTTATGCTGATCGATCGATCGATGAGAATGAGGATAATAAAGATGATGCTACGGATTTCCACTTCGGTCTGAGACCACATGACAGGGCCGCACTCCACGCCTCCTTTCATAACATATCCCGGCGTCAACCAGGCCCGAGAGACACAGGCACCCGCAGCGTCGGCCAGAAAACCCGAGCAACACCCTCAGAAACGCATCCATTAAGTGGATGAAACTCGACTGTGTGGTCCCAGTCTTCCCAACTGAGCCCGCAGCAAACTCAACTCTGGGTAGGAGCCGGTCGGGGCAGAAAAACCCACATGACGCTGATGGGATTCGAACCCACGACCTCCCAGCCGGGAGTCCGCGACGCTAACCACTTCGCCACGGCGGCTGGTGTGTGGCAGATATTCTGTGCCCTTGGTGTGTGCATTTGGTGTGACAGATATTCTGTGCACATGGTGTGGCAGATGTTCTGTGCACTTGGTGTGGCAGATATTCTGTGCACTTGGTGTGAAAGATATTCTGTGCACATGGTGTGGCAGATGTTCTGTGCACTTGGTGTGGCAGATATTCTGTGCACTTGGTGTGGCAGATGTTCTGTGCACTTGGTGTGGCAGATATTCTGTGCACTTGGTGTGAAAGATATTCTGTGCACATGGTGTGTGCAGATGTTCTGTGCACTTGGTGTGGCAGATATTCTGTGCACTTGGTGTGGCAGATGTTCTGTGCACATGGTGTGGCAGATGTTCTGTGCACAGCAGTCGGCTGATGAACTGCCTGTCCTCTCTCCCTGCACAACAAATCAACAACAGGACAGTTCTCTAAGGGAGTTTGTGCCACGTCAGCTGTTCGGCGTGAGATCGTTCAGCTGATGCGAGTCCATTCAGTTGATTTGAGGCCATTCAGCTGATGAGAGGCCATTCAGCTGATGAGAGGCCATTCAGCTGATGAGAGGCCATTCAGCTGACGTGAGGCCATTCAGCTGATGAGAGGCCATTCAGCTGATGAGAGGCCATTCAGCTGACGTGAGGCCATTCAGCTGATGAGAGGCCATTCAGCTGATGAGAGGCCATTCAGCTGACGTGAGGCCGTTCAGCTAATGTGTCATGGACAATATCCACATTGTGTTTCATTACCTTTTAGGAAGTGATGGCCTGGTCTGAAATACACCCTTCACGACTTGGAAAGTGTTTCTGGGTGATTGCCAATGGAGTCTGCATTTTATATGGCTTCAAATCAGAGGAAGATTCTAGTCAGGTTAACTGCACTGTAACTGACACCTGCGTTGTAGAGTTTTGTGAGGAAGTTAGAAACATGAATGTAATAACCAGGGTTTGTCATCTCGTTCTCCTGTGTCCATTCTAACCACATTTCTATGTATGTGTTGTGCAACTTCTGACAATTAGGCCTCCAGGAATGTCATGCCAGGTCTGCGTATTCTCTGTTCATGGCGAATTTTTCGAGTGTGAAGTTTTTTTTTTTTTGTTTTGTTTTTTCCTAACAAGTGTCTAATATCTGGCAATGAAAAGGCATTAAATAAACTGCATGGAGTCAAGGCTCCCCAGCCCATGATTCAAACTGCAATGTTGTCAGCAGCCTGACAGGAATCGACAATCCCCACTTTCAAACCTGTAAAACAGGTATTTTCTTCTTTTCTTTTTATTCAAGGGAAATCAGACATTTCACTGGTTCATCCCTTGAACAAAGGTAAAAGGTGTGTGTGTGTGTGTGTGTGTGTGTGTGTGTGTGTGTGTGTGTGTGCATATGTGTGTGTGTGTGAATGTTGATGATGGTGTTGGGCTATTGTTGTAAGTTTGTGTTGCACCCCTGCTTTTCTTCATGCATTTGGCTTTTGTATTATGAACAGTACATACATAAGCAGAATTTTAGTCAAAAAATGGCGACTTAACCATCAAGCCCAAAGCACACTATCAGATTAATTCATAAATTAAGGCTGACTACTTGGAACACTAAATATTCTCATGGTATTACTTGTGTCTGCAGAGAGAAAATATTTCTGTGTGTCATCTTTTTTGTTTGAATGCTCAGTGTTGACCCCACTCTATCAGGAGAAAGGTATTGAGATGACTAACTTTGATAATGTCAATACTATCTTATATAGTTCATATGT
>JADBJO010004562.1:25000-55000 GCA_016801955.1 Conus betulinus
TCACACAGAACAGTACCCAGCCACAACACTGAACCATTCACACAGAACAGTACCCAGCCACAACACTGAACCACACAGAACAGTACCCAGCCACAACACTGAATCACTCACACAGAACAGTACCAGCTACAACACTGAACAACTCACACAGAACAGTACACAGCCACAACACTGAACCACTCACACAGAACAGTACCCAGCCACAACACTGAACAACTCACACAGAACAGTACACAGCCACAACACTGAACCACTCATACAGAACAGTACACAGCCACAACACTGAATCACACAGAACAGTACCCAGCCACAACACTGAATCACACAGAACAGTACCCAGCCACAACACTGAATCACACAGAACAGTACCCAGTCACAACACTGAACCACACAGAACAGTACCCAGTCACAACACTGAACCACACAGAACAGTACCCAGCCACAACACTGACTCACACAGAACAGTACCAGCCACAACACTGAATCATCACACAGAACAGTACCCAGCCCAACACTGAATCACACAGAACAGTACCCAGTCACACAACACTGAACAACTCACACAGAACAGTACCCAGCCACAACACTGAATCACACAGAACAGTACCCAGCCCACAACACTGAACCACACAGAACAGTACCCAGCCACAACACTGAACCACACAGAACAGTACCCAGCCACAACACTGAATCACACAGAACAGTACCCAGCCACAACACTGAACAACTCACACAGAACAGTACCCAGTCACAACACTGAACCACACAGAACAGTACCCAGCCACAACACTGAATCACACAGAACAGTACCCAGTCACAACACTGAACAACTCACACAGAACAGTACCCAGCCACAACACTGAACACACACAGAACAGTACCCAGCCACCACACTGAATCACACAGAACAGTACCCAGTACCCACACACTGAACAACTCACACAGAACAGTACTCAGCCACAACACTGAACTCACACAGAACAGCACCCAGCCACAACACTGAACCACTCACACAGAACAGTACCCAGCCACAACACTGAACCACACACACACAGACAGTACCCAGTCACAACACTGACTCACAGAGAACAGTACCCAGCCACAACACTGACTCACAGAGAACAGTACCCAGCCACAACACTGACTCACAGAGAACAGTACCCAGTCACAACACTGAACCACTCACACAGAACAGTACACAGCCACACAACACTGAACCACACAGAACAGTACCCAGTCCACAACACTGACTCACACAGAACAGTACCCAGCCACAACACTGAACAACTCACACAGAACAGTACACAGCCACAACACTGAACCACACAGAACAGTACCCAGTCACAACACTGAACCACTCACACAGAACAGTACCCAGTCACAACACTGAACCACTCACACAGAACAGTACCCAGCCACAACACTGAACCACACAGAACAGTACCCAGCCACAACACTGAACCACACAGAACAGTACCCAGCCACAACACTGAACAACTCACACAGAACAGTACCTAGTCACAACACTGAACCACTCACACAGAACAATACCCAGCCACAACACTGAACCACTCACACAGAACAGTACCCAGCCACAACACTGAACCACTCACACAGAACAGTAAGCTCAATCAGGCATGCCAAATGGCCGAAGAAGACAACCTGGACAAACTGAGGGCCTGGCTGGGAACTGGTCAAAATCCCAACAACCTCCAACCGACAGCAATGAAGAACTGACGCCGAGTGAAAACCAAAGAACTCTTTCAGTGGGAAAGACAGCAGCGTCTCAAAGTGGGGTGCACCTGGTGCACACGATCACTGCAGCACCTATAGCGCCTACAGTTTCCTCACCCCCATCCTCCCATCCCCCTTCTCCTCAACATTCAACGCCATGAGAAAAAAAACCTGAAAAATGGAATCCTCCATCAAACAGGGTGAGCCTTTGCCTTTTCATCCGTTAATCATCTAAGCAACTCCAAACTGACACCGTTGTACATGCTGACCCTAAACCCAGAGCTGCAGTCCAATGAAATAAATCAAATCAAACAGCTCAGGTGGTAAAGCTTGTGATCCTGGAGTTGCAGGTTTGAATCTCTACTAAGCCATTTTGACGTAGGGGGAATTTTTCCCTTGGATTAACATTCATTCTGACTCCACTTTCCAAAGCCCTTTGAATGAGACTATAAACTAAGGCTGTATATGAACGCACACATACCATCCATTCATTCTCACTCCACTTTCCAAAGCCATTTGAATGAGACTGCAAACCGAGGCTTATATGAACGCACACATAACATCTTGCATAAACGTAGAACTCCATCACTGACTTTCTTAAGAGGAGGTGAGCACGGCCAATGGTATGGGTAACACATAGACACATAGCATGCACTGAAAGAATGAATGAAAAACCATGTCACTGGCAAACTGAATGACAATGGAAATAACTGAATGTACCGTAGTCGGCTTCACCTCAGGTGGGCAGTCTGCTGTTTAAGGACAGTGTGGACTGTACAGCACTCAGTTTGGTCTCTAACCAAGGACAGGCACCACATAGGTACTCCTAACAATAATGATAATTAAAGATTAAAACATAAGGACAGTGTGGACTGTACAGCACTCAGTTTGGTCTCTAACCAAGGACAGGCACCACATAGGTACTCCCAACAATAATGATAATTAAAGATTAAAACATAAGGACAGTGTGGACTGTACAGCACTCAGTTTGGTCTCTAACCAAGGACAGGCACCACATAGGTACTCCTAACAATAATGATAATTAAAGATTAAAACATAAGGACAGTGTGGACTGTACAGCACTCAGTTTGGTCTCTAACCAAGGACAGGCACCACATAGGTACTCCCAACAATAATGATAATTAAAGATTAAAAACATAAGGACAGTGTGGACTGTACAGCACTCAGTTGGTCTCTAACCAAGGACAGGCATCACATAGGTACTCCTAACAATAATGATAATTAAAGATTAAACATAAGGACAGTGTGGACTGTACAGCACTCAGTTTGGTCTCTAACCAAGGACAGGCACCACATAGGTACTCCTAACAATAATGATAATTAAAGATTAAAACATAAGGGTACCACCATCCACAGCCTTTCAGCTCAATCACCCCCTCCCCAAAAAGATCAACCATCCTGTGACAGATCATTGTTGCACAATGGGATCCTAGTTTCCACTTTGTAGAGCACCGCTTCCATCATTCTGCCCAACTGTCAACCTCTTCATAGTGGACAGTAGAACACCGCTTTCATCATTCTGCCCAACTGTCAACCTCTACATAGTGGACAGTAGAACACCGCTTTCATCATTCTGCCCAACTGTCAACCTCTTCATAGTGGACAGTAGAACACCGCTTCCATCATTCTGCCCAACTGTCAACCTCTTCATAGTGGACATTAGAACACTACTTTCCATCATTCTGCCCAACTGTCAACCTCTTCATAGTGGACAGTAGAACACCACTTCCATCATTCTGCCCAACTGTCAACCTCTTCATAGTGGACAGTAGAACACCACTTCCATCACTCTGCCCAACTGTCAACCTCTTCATAGTGGACAGTAGAACACTACTTCCATCATTCTGCCCAACTGTCAACCTCTTCATAGTGGACAGTAGAACACTACTTCCATCATTCTGCCCAACTGTCAACCTCTTCACAGTGGACAGTAGAACACCGCTTCCATCACTCTGCCCCAACTGTCAACCACTACATAGTGGACAGTCCTTTTTTTTTCAGCTGAATTTCTGAAGAAACTTGCCAACATCAGTCGCTTCCTGCCCTGATTCATTATTCAACTGAACTCACCCTGACTTCAAATCAACGGTTATTTTGGGATTTTTTTTTTCAGGTAATTTTTCTGTTGAATACCATCTTGCCAGACTGGTGAAACTTTTATTCAAGACATTTGATCTTTGTGAAGGTGGTCTGAGCAGGAACTGGATCTCTCTTCTGTGCATCAATGCAACTGTCACACCATGAAAAGTTCTGAACACTGCCACGTGTTCTGAACTGCAGGTCAGTCCCCCTCACTATAAAGACCCCTCTCTCCACAGACTGAGTTGTCTGGCCATTGCCATGTGTTCTGAACTGCAGGTCAGCCCCGCCTCTCTGTAAAGACCCCTCTCTCCACAGACTGAGTTGTCTGGCCATTGCCATGTGTTCTGAACGGCAGGTCAGCCCCGCCTCTCTGTAAAGACCCCTCTCTCCACAGACTGACCTTTCACCACATGTTGCAGGTGGCTGTAGAAAGGGTGCAGAGGAAGGTCAAACTCCTGGCCAGGTTCACTGGAGGGCAAAATGACACAGCACAAAAAGAGTGAGCCCTAGAGGAGGAGAGCCACTCACCTCCTGGCCAGCTTCACTGAAGGGCAAAATGACACAGCACAAACAGAGTGAGCCCTAGAGGAGAGCCACTCACCTCCTGGCCAGGTTCATTGAAGGCAAAATGACACAGCACAAAAAGAGTGAGCCCTAGAGGAGAGCCACTCACCTCCTGGCCAGCTTCACTGAAGGGCAAAATGACACAGCACAAAAAGAGTGAGCCCTAGAGAAGAGCCACTCACCTCCTGGCCAGCTTCACTGAAGGGCAAAATGACACAGCACAAAAAGAGTGAGCCCTGGACGAGAGCCACTCACCTCCTTGGGCAGCGGCGTTGGCGACCTCTTCCCCCAAACCGAACTGGTTCATCAAAGGGCCCAGCTGACCGGACTGCAGAGCCTGGCTGAAGGAGGTCAGCGCCTGCACCACACCAACACATCCATCAGTCCATCTGCACCACACCAACACATCCAGCAGTCTATCTGTACCACATCAACACATCCATCAGTCCATCTGCACCACATCAACACATCCATCAGTCCATCTGCACCACATCAACACATCCATCAGTCCATCTGCACCACATCAACACATCCATCAGTCCGTCTGCACCACCACACAATACATTCATCAGTCCATCTGTATCCCATCAGCGCATCCATCAGTCAATCTGCGCCACATCAACACATCCATCAGTCCATCTGCACCTCATCAACACATCCACCAGTCCATCCGCACTACATCAACACATCCATCAGTCAATCTGCACCACATCAACACATCCATCAGTCCATCTGTACTCCATCAACACATCCGACAGTCCATCTGTACCACATCAACACATCCATCAGTCCATCTGTACCACATCAACACAGCTGTCAGTGCATCTGTACCACATCAACACATCCATCAGTACCACATCAACACATCCATCAGTCCATCTCCACCACATCAACGCATCTTTCAGTCCATCTCCACCACATCCACACATCCATCAGCACCACATCAACAATCCATCAGTCCATCTGCACCACATCAACAATCCATCAGTACCACATAACACATCCATCAGCCTATCTGTACCTTCTTCACACACACACACACACACACACACACACACACACACACACACACACAACACACACACACACACACACACACACACACACACACACACACACACACATATTTACACGTGCACACACACACATATACATACACACACAATGCAGACAGCACACATGTACACCCCCACAAAAGCTTTTACAGTTATGGTTGTAAAAAAAACAAACAAACAAACAAAAAAAAAAAAACCCAGAGAACTGTGAAACTGCTGACACGAAAGGTTGTGAGCATCACAGTTAATCTGAAAATGATTGTCAACACTCTTCTTTGAAGCCCTCATCACACCTGCCAACAAAGAGACTGGCAAAACTACTTCCAGACTGATACTGAACAAAAATCCTGCTGAGTTCCATAATCCAGTCTGTGCCTTCCTACTTTCAGACTGATACTGAACAAAAAATCCCGCTGAGTTCCATAATCCAGCCTGTGCCTTCCTACTTTCAGACTGATACTGAACAAAAAACATCCCTGAGTACCATAATCCAGTCTGTGCCTTCCTTCATGGGCTTGCTGCACTCAAAGAGCGTGTTTCCCTGTTGTTTCAACACAGTAGACACAACACGACTGTGGGCAGGTTGGGGCAGCACACGAACAAGGCCTGTTGTCAACAAGGCCTGTTGGTTCATGGCAGCACGCTGTCAGCTGGATCCGGTGCCTTCTTTTCTCTAGGGCACTCTCTACTCTCGTCCCTGTGAGGGGGATTTTCTTTTTTGCCGCCAGCAATTTCAAATCAGTTTAAGATTGTGTCTTTGTGCCAGTTCCCATGTCTAAACTCCCTTCAACAAATGCTTCCTGCGGCACATGAACTGAACAATTTAATCAAATAATTCCCCAGCATTAAATGAATGAATATAAAGATAATGCAGAAGAATCAACTGAAATGAAATAGCATTCAACAAAAATGTGTCACAAAATAATGAAACACACTGGAGGCAAAAAACTTACTGTCCTGAACAGCATATTCTGGGTTTTTTCAGTCTGACAGCCCATAGAATGGAGCCTTACATGAGTTACAAACAAACCTTACCAATGCCAGATGCGACTGTAGCAGTTTTCAAAATCAAAAGTTCAGCTAAAGCCTTATTTTACCGGCAGTTTTGGACAAACAAAACAAGCACACAAAGCGTCATGAAATCACTCCACGCAGATTCTGCACTAACATCTCGTCCTACACACACTTCTCTCTGCCCCCATCCCTCCCTCACAGACTGAGGATGACCTGTGGGAACTAGAGAGAAGACATGGTGAACCTCAACTCACGCTGTCTTGGGCAGCTTTCGACACATGCATTCCCTCCTGCATCACTCACACACGCTGCCCTGTCTCACTCTCTCACAAAGGCACACATTCCCTCCTGCATCACTCATACACACACACCGCCCTGTCCCACGCTCTCACAAAGGCACACATTCCCTCCTGCATCACTCACACACACCGCCCTGTCCCACGCTCTCACAAAGGCAGATACTGACCTGGTGGAACTGGGGGGAAGACATGGTGTTCCTCAGCTCGTGCTCCGTCTTGGGCAGGGACTCTGAGTCTGGCAGGAAGGGGATCAGTCTCTGCTGCACCTGGGGGTCTGCCAGCATGGGCAGCAGCACCTCTGGGCTCAGGGCCTTGGCCAGGTCCACCGCTGCAGCAAAGCTTTACAGTCTGGGTAGTTGCTGAGTGCCACGACCACCACCACTAGCTTTGTCCCTTGTCAACAGCCAGGGTGGAAACGAAGACACATACAGTGGGCTGCTATTGTTTTTCACATCTGGCTAAGGGTTCTAGATGTTCATGATAAGAACAGCCCCTGACTCTGCCTTAAATGAGGAACTACTGTCGACAGCCTTTCAGTCTGCCTGAACCACGTGCTGGAGGTCATTCACTATCGGCCTTAAATGAGGAACTATTGTCAACAGCCTCTCCGTCTGCCTGAACCACGTGCTGGAGGTCACTGTCAACAGCCTTTCAGTCTGCCTGAACCACGTGCTGGAGGTCATTCACTATCAGCCTTAAATGAGGAACTACAGTCAACAGCCTTCAGTCTGCCTGAACCACATGCTGGAGGTCATTGTCAACAGCCTCTCAGTCTGCCTGAACCACGTGCTGGAGGTCATTGTCAACAGCCTTTCAGTCTGCCTGAACCACGTGCTGGAGGTCATTCACTATCAGCCTTAAATGAGGAACTACTGTCAACAGCCTTCAGTCTGCCTGAACCACGTGCTGGAGGTCATTCACCATCTCTGCTGGAAGAGGTCTATGAAGTTAAACTACTAAAAATACAACACTGGACCAACCACCATGGTACAACGATTAGCACTGCAGGGAGCAGGAGGGCAGCCTGCTAGTTCAAATCCCATCAGAGGCCCATAGTTGTGTGTGTGTGTGTGTGTGTGTGTGTGTGTGTGGGGGGGGGGGGGGGGGGGAGGGGTGTTTAGCCATGGTCAGGTCCAATCCTGAGCTGTGGAGGACATGCTTGGAGCCAAACTGACAGGTGGCTCACACAGACTGCAGCCTTGCTGACAACAAGCCAGAGTAGTGGCACCCCAACACAAGATGCAAAGCAACACTGATTTTCACTGCCAATACACAAGAGGCCAGCACAATTTCAGTCACTGTCGCCTTCAGACTTACAATCAGCACAGCAGCAAGTCTTCAGAATTACAAACAACACAGCAAAAAAAAAAACAAAAAAAAGATGCAAAGCATATAAACATACATTTTATCTTAAATACATGTGTACAGTTCTTTCCAAGATATTCCATAAAGAAGAAAGTTTTGAGGCGTTATAGCCGTTAATAACAGCTATTCTGGTAAAATAAAACATTGGGCATCATCCGAGACCCATAAATGAACATACCAACAAATCTTCAGAAAGATTGGCCCAGAAGTTTTGCCTGGAACACATTTTGAATACGAAGACACACAGACACACACAGACAGACAAACACACAGACAGACTGACAGCATTTCTTCGTTCCCATTGTAAAGCACTCAATGTTCTACAAGAACTGGGAGTAAAAAAAAAAAAAAAATGCACAGACCTATACTGCCAATAGCATAATTAGCATGAAAACACAGCGCCAGCAATTTGATTTAATGATAATAATAATGACGAATATTACCGCACACCCAGGCACGGGGAAGCAGATAACGCACAGCACACACAGGAAAGCGGACACGCACAACCACTCACGTGCACCTTCACACACACACACTGACACAAACTGACATCTGTGTATGACAGGGACTTTTGAATTATCAGCCGAAAGAGACGGTAAAAAGATGAGTTTTTAGTTTCGTTTTAAAGACTGGAAAAGAGTCACAGTGCCTGATGTCGTGTGGAAGAGAATTCCAAGTTTTAGGAGCCAGGAAGGAGAAGGATCGATCCCCCCTTTTTTGTATTTGAATCTGGGAGGAACCAGGAGCAACGAGTCAGAAGACGAACGAAGGGTTCTAGTTGGGCAGTATGAGTTTAGAAGGTCAGACAGATAGGCTGGAGTTCCAGATTTGACAGCATTGAAACAGAGGCATGCGATTTTATATGTCACCCTAGCTTTGACCAGCAAGCAGTGAAGTCTGCGTAATAATAGCTGAGAGTGTTCTTTGAAGGGAGCTTTGAGGATTAGTCTAGCTGCACAGTTTTGAACGTGCTGAAGTTTTTTGGTGAGGCAGTCGGGAAGGCCTGCTAGTAGAGAATTACAGTAATCAAGGCGCGAAAACACGAGAGAAGTGGTGAGAGTTTTGGTTGCTTCAGTGGTAAGGAGATGTCGGACAGCACCTATATGTGTCTAATTCCAGAAAGCATATTTTACAGAGATCAGGAGTGAAGAATTTACAGAAAGAGCGGATTTGCCAGATTTGGGAACAAATGTAAAAGAAAAAAAAAATGCCAGAAAGCACAGTGCCAGCAACTTGATTTGGGAACCAATGTGAAAGATAAAAAATGCCAGAAAGCACAGTGCCAGCAACTTGATTTGAGAACGAATGTAAAAGATAGAAATGCCAGAAAGCACATAGCCAGCAACTTGATTTGGGAACCATGTGTGAAAGATAAAAAATGCCAGAAAGCACAGTGCCAGCAACTTGATTTGGGAACGAATGTAAAGATAGAAATGCTAGAAAGCACAGCGCCAGCAACTTGATTTGGGAACGAATGTAAAAGATAGAAAATGCCCAGAAAGCACAGCGCCAGCAACTTGATTTGGGAACGAATGTAAAAGATAGAAAATGCCAGAAAGCACAGCGCCAGCAACTTGATTTGGGAACGAATGTAAAAGATAGAAAATGCCAGAAAGCACAGCGCCAGCAACTTGATTTGGGAACGAATGTAAAAGATAGAAAATGCCAGAAAGGCTTTCCAATGAACCCCATCCTCCCCAAGAGACACTCCCTTCCTTCAGCATTTTTCTTTACTTTTTTTTTTTTTTTTTTTTTGGTTGAGATTTTGATCTTTGTACTACATTAACCTCTCAATGAAGACCGTCTCCCTTTCTCGACTTCTTTGTTGTGGAGCACTTGGTCTTTGTCCACGCTACAGCTGCCTTAACAAAGACCTGGCTTCCACACCGCTGGTTTCTGGACCATTTGCCTTTGTCCCTCCCTTTCCAGGATGCCCACAAGTCTAACAACAATAACAACAATAAAAACACAGACTTTTCCCAGACCCTTTACAGTCCCTCACCATCAGTTTCCACAATCACTCTACTAAAGCCACACTCTACCAACTAAACGCATGTACCACAAAATCAAAGCACGCACACACACACACAAGCCCACTTATAGACTGACAGACAGACACGCTCTTCAGACTTGTGATTCAAGCACAGGCTCAGTCGGTCCTCACCTTCCTTGGGTTCTGCTGCTGGCACTGAAAAGAGAAGACAGAATCGTTACAAACCTGCCAGCCCATGCATGACAAAGGTGGTGATGATCACAGTTACAATACAACCAGTGTGCGCGCACGCACACACACACACACACACACACACACACACACACACACACACACAGAGGCACGCACACACGCACGCACGCACGCACGCACGCACGCACGCACACACACACACACACACACACACACACACACACACACACACACATATGCACGCACATGCACACACCCACACACACAACAAAAACACATTATTGCTCTCTTTTCATTCTCCCTCTCTCACTTCCACATTCTGACCATTTGAACAAAATTTCTGGCTAACTCCTCTGCAGTCCACCTCTAAGTCCTCCAAACTAGGCACACTACTGCATGTAAAACACAGCACATATACATTGTGAACAAAACAGAGCAAAACGCATACACATGGTCACAAACGTGAACCCACCCATACACGCAGACAGTCTCATGCTCTTAAACACTAGCACTCTCACTCTCTCTCTCCTACAGTCCTGATTTGGTCTTGAAGGCTAGCTGGGCTACAAAAAAACCAAAAAAAAACATGAATTAAGTTCTCTCTCCCCGTCACAAACCCAACCTCATCCTCCAAAATTAGCACAAAATCACATCAAACCTATCGTTCACTTTCTCCCGTTCACATCAACAACCATCCCCACCCTCCACCTCAAGACCTACCAAACACCATCCCTCTTCCCTTTCTCCCCCCCACCCCCACCCCAGTCGCCCTTGCTCCCCCTCATCCACACACTGACCATTCATGGAGGACAGGATGTCTGCAGATCGCTCAGCTGTATTTGCTGCTGACGACTGGCTGAAGACGCCACTGCTGCTGCCGTCGCCTGACTCTCTGTTGCTGCTCTGCTGCTTGCTGTGACTGCTCCTGCCTCATTCCCTGCTGCGTTTCACATCGAACACCGGTCCTTTCAGCTCATTAACTATCTCACTGATTGTTTCATCATTTCACATCAAACACCGGTCCTTTCAGTTCATTAACTATCTCACTGATTGTTTCATCATTTCACATCAAACACCGGTCCTTTCAGCTCATTAACTATCTCATTTCACACATCAAACACCGGTCCTTTCAGTTCATTAACTATCTCATTTCACATCGAACACCGGTCATTTCAGTTCATTAACTATCTCATTTCACATCGAACACCGGTCCTTTCAGTTCATTAACTATCTCACTGATTGTTTCATCATTTCACATCGAACACCGGTCATTTCACTTCATTAACTATCTCACTGATTGTTTCATCATTTCACATCAAACACCGGTCCTTTCAGTTCATTAACTATCTCATTTCCCATCAAACACCGGTCATTTCAGTTCATTAACTATCTCATTTCCCATCAAACACCGGTCCTTTCAGTTCATTAACTATCTCACTGATTGTTTTCATTTCCCATCAAACACCGGTCATTTCAGTTCATTAACTATCTCATTTCCCATCAAACACCGGTCCTTTCAGTTCATTAACTATCTCACTGATTGTTTCATCATTTCAAATCAAACACCGGTCCTTTCAGTTCATTAATTACCTGACTGATTGTTTCATCATTTTCATCAAACACCGGTCATTTCAGTTCATTAACTAACTATCTCATTTCCCATCAAACACACCGGTCATTTCAGTTCATTAACTATCTCATTTCCCATCAAACACCGGTCATTTCAGTTCATTAACTATTTCACTGATTGTTTCATCATTTCACATCAAACACCGGTCATTTCAGTTCATTAACTATCTCATTTCACATCAAACACCGGTCCTTTCAGTTCATTAACTATCTCATTTCACGTCAAACACCGGTCCTTTCAGTTCATTGACTATCTCGCTGATTGTTTCATCATTTCACATCGAACACCGGTCCTTTCAGTTCATTAACTATCTCACTGATTGTTTCATCATTTCACATCAAACACCGGTCCTTTCAGTTCATTAACTATCTCATTTCACGTCAAACACACGGTCATTTCAGCTCATTAACTATCTCATTTCACATCAAACACCGGTCCTTTCAGTTCATTAACTATCTCACTGATTGTTTCATCATTTCACATCGAACACCGGTCCTTTCAGTTCATTAACTATCTCATTTCACATCGAACACCGGTCCTTTCAGCTCATTAACTATCTCACTGATTGTTTTCATCATTTCACATCAAACATCGGTCTTTTCAGTTCATTAACTATCTCACTGATTGTTTCATCATTTCACATCAAACACCGGTCCTTTCAGTTCATTAACTATCTCATTTCACATCAAACACCGGTCCTTTCAGTTCATTAACTATCTCATTTCACATCAAACACCGGTCCTTTCAGTTCATTAACTATCTCACTGATTGTTTCATCATTTCACATCAAACACCGGTCCTTTCAGTTCATTAACTATTTCACTGATTGTTTCATCATTTCACATCAAACACCGGTCCTTTCAGTTCATTAACTATCTCTCATTTCACATCAAACACACGGTCATTTCAGTTCATTAACTATCTCATTTCACATCAAACACCGGTCCTTTCAGTTCATTAACTATCTCACTGATTGTGTCATCATTTCACATCAAACATCGGTCCTTTCAGTTCATTAACTATCTCACTGATTGTTTCATCATTTCACATCAAACACCGGTCCTTTCAGTTCATTAACTATCTCACTGATTGTTTCATCATTTCACATCAAACACCAGTCATTTCACTTCATAACTAACTATCTCATTTCCCATCAAACACCGGTCCTTTCAGTTCATTAACTATCTCACTGATTGTGTCATCATTTCCCATCAAACATCGGTCCTTTCAGTTAATTAACTATCTCACTGATTGTTTCATCATTTCACATCAAACACCGGTCCTTTCAGCTCATTAACTATCTCACTGATTGTTTCATCACTTTCCTTCGTTTTCTTTTTATTTTTATTTTCACTGAACTTTATCATTCGTAATAATGGCAATTACACTTCTATGAACAGAGGCAAAACATGTCATCTCCAGGTCTACTTGCAAAGTGAGGTGGACGACTGCAGGCGGAATCTAAACAAATCGTAAATAAATGTCAGCGAATCGCCAAGAAAAACGTGGACAAATGAATCACAAGACAAAACACAGCATGTTTCGACCTCTTAGGTCTTCTTCAGGCAAGATACAAAACAATTAGGACAACGAAAATGAATGAGCTATCAATCATCTTGCATCACTGCAGTGCAAGAGAGGCTTGAAGTGATTGCTTGTTCATTTTCGTTGTCCTACTTGTTTTGTATCTTGTCTGAAGAAGACCTGAGAGGTCAAAACGCGTCGTGTTTTGTCTTGTGATTCGTTTGACCACATTTTTCTTAGCAATTCGCTAACATTTATTTAAGATGCGTCCTCTCCAGACAACGTCATCTGCAGATCGAACTAAACAGCAAGGTCAGTTTACCCACGTTGTTTTGGAGCAGTCATACTAATTACTTTAAAAATTTGTTTACATCTCTGCCTGCAGTCGCATCGCTTTGCAACTAGCATGTTCAATATTTGTTGTGCTCATTTGTTTAATCAGGAAAAAGCAATTGAACATGATTTTTCTCCCTTTCTTTCTACCCTTCCCCATCTTTCCCCTTCACTCCCCTATTCTCCTCTGACATTTTCTACATTCTCCTACACATGTTCTCATGCATTCACATTTTGGTATTATTGAAAGACTGGTTTGTTGCCCATTTCACACAAACACAAGTGAAGAACTTCTCTGTCTCTCTGCATATGTCAAGACCATCTGAACTTGGCCTTTTCCCCCCTTAAGGCAAGACTGCATCTTTGAACCCCTTCACTGCAATATATTAAGGTGAAGGTTGTTCCCTATCTGCCCCGTTATTTTTTACTGCTGAGGTTAATGATAAAAAAAAAAATTACAGCATGCAAGGTATTTCAAGAAAGCATGCAGAAAAAAAAAAACTAACCCAGACCATCTATTTCTGTCCACTTCAAGTTTATTTAACACACTGGTTAGCAATGAATGAATGAACCAACTTTGTGAAATGAGGCAAGACGTATATATATATATATATATACACACACAAACATATATACACACATATACATCTCTGTGTGTGTGTGTGTGTGTGTGTGTGTGTGTGTGTGTGTGTGTGTGTGTGTGTGTGTGTGTGTGTGCAATTAACGTTCTAGTGAATATATATATATATACATACATTTATACATGTGCGTGTGTGTGTGTGTGTGTGTGTGTGTGTGTGTGTGTGTGTGTGTGTGTGTGTGTGTCTGTGTGTCTGTGTGTGGTTAACAAGCACTGAAGCATTTCAGTGAATGTTTACACATGGTGTTGGCGGTCAAGAGTATAATTCAGAGTTCTAAACTTTTCATACCAGTGAAAAGAACAGATCAAACATAAATATTCTATAAATAAACATTTTCTTGTTCTCTAAACATCTGTTAACTAAGGAAAAGTTCTCTTCCACACTAACAACAATTATCTTTTAAAACTGAGCAGAACCAACCTTCTTAGTGATCTTTTGTGATACAGGTGTTTGTCAGAACTGATTGTCATGCTCTGTGTAAATGCTCTCAAACACTCTCACACAGAGGTAGACACACGAAGACTCAAATGTCTCTCTACACATAAGACATGATCCAGTTCAAATCAGAACTTCCTTTCTCTTTCTAAAACAACAGGTAAAAAATGACAAACCTGCGGTGGTGGGTGGTGGTGGTGGTGGTTGTAGTGGCATCACTGGCAGGATTCAATAAGCCAGCTGAGGTCATAGGTCGGGGTGTAGGCGTGGCTTTCCACTGACGAACGATTGCCTGAGGCTGACGATGCTCGCAAGGGCCTACAGTAAGATTCCTTTCGTTATTTACTTTTACGGTCATATCTTTGTTTTATTTTCTTCTTCTTTGGTTCATTCAAGTGCTGCAATACATGATCTTTAACAACCATGCTTTTTTCTAGACAACAAGTACATCACTACTTCATCACCTCTTTTAAGTATCAGACAACCTTTCAGTAAAACTGGGATGTGCTGTTTAAAAAAAAAAAAAACCAACACATAAAAATGCTGCAACCCCAAATCACACATAATTTTGTTTTATAATCTTGAAATAGACATAGTTTGCGGCGCACGTGTTTGTTTTTGTGTTGTTGATATTTATAGCTGACCATGTATCTGTTTATGTGTTGTTGATATTCATAGCTGGCCATGTGTCTGTTTATGTGTTGTTGATATTCATAGTTGATTGTGTCTTCTGTGTGTTGATGTTTATAACTGACCGCTGTGGTCATTCACCTAGTTTATGAAAATCTGGATTCCATCTGTAACACTGATGCTAACCCTAGACATCTTGAACCTCTTACACACAACTAGTGAAATCTGAAGGGATCATAAACACAGTTTACACTGCTTTCAGTGCCATGATAAACACAGTTTACACTGCTATCTGTGCCATGATAAACACAGTTCACACTGCTTTCTGTGCCATGATAAACACAGTTCACACTGCTTTCTGTGCCATGATAAACACAGTTTACACTGCTTTCTGTGCCATGATAAACACAGTTTCACACTGCTATCTGTGCCATGATAAACACAGTTTACACACTGCTATCTGTGCCATGGTAAACACAGTTTACACTGCTTTCTGTGCCATGATAAACACAGTTTACACTGCTTTCTGTGCCAACATGAACACAATTCACTGAAGACATTCAAAAAAGACATTTCTCACTTAATCTACAGAACTACAAACTGTGTGAACATCAACAAGAAAGACATTTCTCAACTAATCTACAGAACTACAAAACTTTGTGCACATCAAACCTCAACTAAAATACAGAGCTACAAACTTTGTGCACATCAAACTCCTGCTTGACTGGACCTGGCTTCCTGAGGCCAGGTGACCAAAGACAGTGAAGGTGACCAGACGAACTTACGGCTCGGACACAGTGGACTGGGAACTGGCGGGTCGGCCCATCAGAGAAGACAGGTTGGAGCTGGGTCCTCCCATGCCCATGCCACCTGTCGTGACACAACACAGCTGTGCACCACACCAGGCAGACAATCAGTGGCCACACACCCCTAAACACCATGCCACCTGTCGTGACACAACACAGCTGTGCACCACACCGGGCAGACAATCAGTGGCCACACACCCCTAAACACCATGCCACCTGTCGTGACACAACACAGCTGTGCACCACACCAGGCAGACAATCAGTGGCCACACACCCCTAAACACCATGCCACCTGTCGTGACACAACACAGCTGTGCACCACACCGGGCAGACAATCAGTGGCCACACACCCCTAAACACCATGCCACCTGTCATGACACAGCACAGCTGTGCACCACACCAGGCAGACAATCAGTGGCCACACACCCATAAACACAAATAAGCACTCTACATTGGTCTGCTCATCTTGGTTCAACTGTTGTTTAATATGCCCATTTATCTACCTACTTTTTTATGTTTTTACTCACTTCACAAGCAAAATATTTTTACAAAGTGTGCCAAATGAACTTCTGAAACTGGGATACTATTTCAAAATAGTTTTAGGAAAGAAAAAAAAAGTCAAAAAAAAAAGTCTAGAAGTGGGTGGCATTTGCTGGGCATGTGTCTGATAGTCGTCAACTACTTTTCTCCAGTCAGAAGGTCTGGAGTGGGTCCACAAGACAATGCTGAGTCCTCTGGTCTTGGTCTCCTAAAACATCACCACTGAAAGTGGAAGCGAGTGCAAACACACCCTACACTCTACACAGCTGTCTGAGGTGTATGTATTGACTGAAGTGTGCCTGGGGTGTCATACTCTCCACAAAGTCATCAAACGGACAGCGCCAATTCACTGTCACTCATGGTCACACTCTCCACAACGTCATTATATGAACAGTGCCATTTTACTGTCACTCATGGTCACACTCTCCACAAAGTCATCAAATGGACAGTGCCATTTCACTTTCACTCATGGTCACACTCTCCACAAAGTCATTAAATGGAAGACATTGCCATTTCACTGTCACTCATACTCTCCACAAAGTCATTAAATGGAAGGCATTGCCATTTCACTGTCACTCATACTCTCCATAAAGTCATTAAATGGAAGGCATTGCCATTTCACTGTCACTCATACTCTCCACAAAGTCATTAAATGCAAGACATTGCCATTTCACTGTCACTCATACTACTCCACAAAGTCATTAAATGGAAGGCATTGCCATTTCACTGTCACTCATACTCTCCACAAAGTCATTAAATGGAAGGCATTGCCATTTCACTGTCACTCATACTCTCCACAAAGTCATTAAATGGAAGGCATTGCCATTTCACTGTCACTCATACTCTCCACAAAGTCATTAAATGGAAGACACTGCCATTTCACTGTCACTCAGAGTCATTCTTGACTTGAGCTGGAAAATATGTTTAAAAAAACTTCTGGGGCAAATCGAAACTATACAAATGGTGGCCCCTTTTCAAATGAGCCAACTTAACGCCCAAAACTTCCCAAAGAAGGAACGGTCAGCCATGACGCTCAAAACTTCCCAAATAAGGAACGGTCAGCCATGACAGGTTGATGAGGATGGATTGGTAGTTACCTGGTAACTGTGGATGGGCAAAAATCAGGTGAAACATTACTTAACAGGTCGACACATACTGACATCTTCCAATACACACCTCCACACTCACTTCTCACTGCCGTAAAAGATGGTTTTTTTTGTTTTTGTTTGCTGGTTTCTTTCCTTTTTTCTGCAACATTTCATTCATCTGTTTTCGTATTAAGCCACCAATCTGCTATGCACTGGTAACCGTAAATGATGCTTCTATACAGGTTATTGCATAACACTCGGTCTGCCATGCAAGGGTAACTGTAAATGGTGCTTCTATACAGGTTATTGCATAATACTCAGCCTTCTATGCAAGGGTAACTCTAAATGGTGCTTACATACAGGTTATTTGCGTATTCAGACATTGTGGTTTGACACATCTGCTCCAGATCCAGCTGGTGCCATTTGCAATGTGCTTCCACACCAGCCGAAAAGAAGTGACTCTGTTCTTGCCCTGTACTTTGTTTGACTGACAACAGCAATAACTGATAGTGACAGAGGACAATCCACTGCACATTGTGTAGACAGCTGACCCACCCAGACACCACTGAATCCACAATGACAACACAGACATCAGCATGGTTGAAATCACTTCATCACCCACCCAGCCACCACTGAATCCACAATGACAACACAGACATAGCATGGTTGAAATCACTTCAAACTCCAACAGGCAACGACTCGGTTGAGGTGACCAAGACGTGATGAGTTGGCTTTGATGTTGGGATCTCCCACTTTCCCATGAACGACCATAATGATCAGTCACACATGTCAACAACACACAAACACAGAGCCATCACAAGGCATCCACTGATCACTTTGTAGACAAAACTTGATGCTCGATGGATCTGCATGCATTTAACAGGATCTGCATGCATTTAACAGTCATTTTTTTTCTACAGCTGTCTTCTAGGTTCATGAGCATGTCTGATGCCCTAACGATTTAGTTTTGGGAGCCTGGTTACAGTTTCATTTTAGTTTCACTTTCATTACAGCCCACGACCTCACATGGGGCCTTTTCAGGACAATCACCACTCAGGGAAAGGAATCCCTGTACAGCAAACAACAACAAACACCTATTCATATATCATACATATCAAATTCAAAATGAAAGACACAACCCACATACATTACAAGGCAGTCAAAACATGACCATTCTCAGGGCATGAGACTTTAACAATTTAACATCCACAGTTCTTTTTTAATAAAAGGATAAGCATACCACTGCCACAAAAATATGCAGAACAAAGCCAAATGGACAATGGATAAAAAGAAAAGAACACACACACACACACACACACACACACACACACACACACACTGTGACACACACACACACACACACACACACACACACACACACACACACACACACACACTGTGACACACACACACACACACACACACACACCCACACACACACACTGTGACACACACACACACACACACACACACACACACACACACACACACTCACCCATGAGCTGCATTAACTGTTGCTGACTCATTCCTGCCAACATGCTCTGCAGATCGCTGTCCCCTGTCACACACAACACCCACCATCACACACCCTATACCCACCATCACACACCCTATACCCACCTTCACACACCCTATACCCACCATCCACCACCATCACACCCACCATATACCCACCATCACACACCCGTCATTGCCTCATCCAATCACATCCCCTGTCACACAATACCCACCATCACACACCTTCATTGCCTCATCCAATCACACCCCCTGTCACACAATACCCACCATCACACACCCTTCAATGCCTCATCCAATCACATCCCCTGTCACACAATACCCACCATCACACACCCTTCAATGCCTCATCCAATCACTATCACACACCCTTCAATGCCTCATCCAATCACATCCCCTGTCACACAATCCCCCCACCATCACACACCCTTCAATACCTCATCCAATCACATCCCCTGTCACACAATACCCACCATCACACACCTTCAATGCCTCATCCAATCATCATCACACACCCTTCAATGCCTCATCCAATCATAATCCTTTTAATCAACGATATATCCACCACCACACACCCATCAGCACTCCATTCAAACATATATTCTGTCAATCAAACACCCAACATGACACGCCCATTAACATCTATCTAATCCAATCACACTCCCTCTCAAACACTCACTGAGACATCTCCATCAACACCTCCTACAGTCACTTCCCCTGTCATAGTCAAACCACCACCCACTCTGGCTCTGTAGTGCACAACCACACCCCAGCTTGCCCTGTCTCAGCACCAGCAGTCCAATCACTATCAGACCATCCCGAGGGAAACCCACCTGAAGAGACACTGCACTGCTGCACTGTCACTTCCTCCTGCCTGATCTAATCCCCAATACAATGGACACCACTACTCATGCTCCCTATTTATGATCAGATCCATTCACTGGTGGAGTCATCATGAAGAAATCTTCCCCTCCAAAGGCTGTAGGTCCATCCACCAACACTCATCACCACTTGTGGACACCAAATATAGTCTGAAGGTACTCTCCACAACCATTCCCAAACTGAAAATGCACAAACGGAATGATCCTAATATGGTACTTGCCATCAATGAGGTTCGCCAGGAAACGATCCATGATTTGTGATTCCTGGCCCCGGCCTCTGGATCCTTGGCAACACAATACAAGCCAACGTAAGCACTCATTTCCTATCAGTACGGTAAGTCGACAGAATGAAGTCATCGGCATCATCTCTCTCACCTTTCAAATACTGAAACACCTATTCACAGTGCCATAACATAATCTCATTTCTTTTCTAAATTTATTGAAACACTTTTCTTGTTTTCCCATGGTATTACAAATGCGACAAATTTGAATGAGAGATTTTGTTTACATAGCTCTTCTGTATGTTTTGCATTTAACTTTTCAAAAAAAAAAAACAACAACAACAAAAGCAAAAGCATAAATCCTATCTTATTTTCATCAGCAAGTTCAGAAAATAGATAAAGTTGGATCTCACATTCAATTTAAGAGTATCAAGCTCAGCAGATAATGATCTAATGTGAGAAGGGTGTGATTTCTCATTTGCCAGAAGCCAGTATTTGTGCAAAGCTGTCATAGCGTTATATTTATACTTAACATAGAATATGCGGGTCACTAGGAAGCCTTTAAAAGCATGTTATGTGCAAACACTGCTGAAAAGCATATCTGACCTAGAAACTCTCTAGACTAATATTTCAAAGCTCTGTTGGACCAACAAAATCCTGTAGATGTGTTTTTGTGTGTGTGTGTGAGCATATGTATGTATGTGAAGATATATGCACTTTTGTATCTGTGTGTGTGTTTTTTTAATTCATAGGATTTTTTTTTTTTCCAAACAGCATGTCTCAGATAGAGAGCACAAAGAATTCTCATTCAGACATGGATCAAACATGTACAGAACTTGTCACTTTTCTCAGACTCCAGAGACAGAAGGTTCCATGAGCACGGCACACACACACACACACACACACACACACACACACACTCACACACACACACACTCAACACACACACACACACACACACACACACACACACACACACACACACACACACACACACACACACACACACACACTCACACACTCACACACACACACACACACACAACACACACACACACACACACACACACACACACTCTCACCACACACACACACACACACACACACACACACACACACACACTCACACACACACACACACACACACACACACACACACACACACACACACACACACACACACACACACTCACACTCACACACACACACACACAACACACACACACACACACACACACACACACACACACACACACACACACTCACTCTCTCTCTCTCTCACACACACACACACACACACACACACACACACACACACACACACACACACACACACACACACACACACACACACACACTCTCTCTCTCTCACACACACACACACACACACACACACACACACACACACACACACACACACACACACACACCAAGTGAGCCACTGCATCCACATCATCAGGCAAGTGATCAAAAATAAAGCAGACAGATGACAAAAGAACAATTACAACCAAGGAGGAAGAGGAAGATGAAAAAAAAAAATAACTGGTCATGTTATTCTCCTGTTTTTCCAGTACCACATGTCTGACATGTAAGTACAAACTAATCTAGGCTTCAACTGCAAAACTGTGAGACTCTCAAGCCAGTGAGTGAGAAAATAACCATTCCCCAGACTGATCTTCTGATACAGCCTCTTAAGTGTAAGACCCACAAAATTTAGTAAATTGTGTCACCTCTATCACTCCCAAAACAAGATGGATGGATATGTTTGAATTCTTGGCACATGCAGTTTTCTTATAGTCAGTCACGCTGTTTGACTTTTATAAATTTAAAAAAAGGAAAAAAAAAAAAGAAAAAGAAAACAGAAAACTAAAAGCCAGTTTTTCTTCACTAATTACCATGAATCACATTTGAAATTAGAATTACTGGCCCCAATATGCAGACAAAAGACATTTGCCATAACCACACACACAATAGAGCCTCTTTCTTACACCACCTTGGAAACATCCTAACAAAGCAGTCTTCAGACACACTGTTCGCATTTGAAATCTGTCATTCTCTGTTACAGATTCCTTTAAATAAAGCTGAAATGATGAGCTGAAATGAAATTACATATATAAATGGAAGTGTTGCACATGAAATCACAGATTATCGTTCAAATATTACAAAATTAGGAGGTGCGTGTGTGTGAGTTGTTTTTTTTTTTAAGTTGTACAGAATGTGGCCACAACCACCGCTGAATGACCAAGAAGAATGTGAGCACAATAAAATCAAAACACCCTCCTATGGTGTACCTTACAGTGCGTAGCTTGGGCTACCGGACATCAGGACCCCCGCTCTCACCTCCCCCACCACCTCCAAATAAACAACAGAGCAGACACAATCAACACATTTTCACAAATTCAGGGAAAAAAAAAAAAATACATAAATTGACGCACCAAGCCCTGAGAGATCCGAAGGCAAGCCACCTCCGCGCGACGCCCCAGGAGTGGGCGGATTGTTCAAACTGCGTTGACCTTCTTGCAGTACTCCGTCCGTGTCCCTGTCACTCTTCTTGGGCTCCTGCAGCAAACATTGTCTGACTCTCTTCATCAACTCATACCATACCATTCCCTGATTTAAGCACTTGTTTTATAGTCCCAGACAACAGCAAGAACTCGTATAGTGTCTTACTTAATTCATGATTTGTACATTTGACCGAGATCTACTCAAGTGTGACAAGACTACTTCATTCAGTAACTATCCTAATCTCCTGCATTGGTGATGTCGATCAGTCCTGTTTGGTGAATTTAGTCCCATGTTTGTGCATCTGTTAAGTTATATATCTTTTTACACTATTAATGACCTCATCAGTAAATTCACTTGTAAAGAAAAAAACACCATACAGTGCACTTCCTATACATGTCCTGTATGAAAACTAAGAACCCTTTGCTGGACACAACATGGCGTTTGTTTACTTCTTGCAAGGCAAGAAAAGTGGAGAAAATGGCTGCATGTGCATTCTTCATGCAATGTCTCTGTAATGGATGCATGCATTTTATTCAAATGAAAAATAACACACTCAGAATTCAATAAACAATGCCGGACTTTCTACCTGGTGGTGTCCTCTCCGTAGTTGACTACAAGCAACACGAAGTGGTAGAAATGCGCACAGCACAGCAGATCACGACTGACAACAGTTACCACACCACAGTGTTTACGGTCACTCTGCTGCCTCCACCACAGCACCCAGACACTGTGGGCAGCACGTGTCCTTGCAACAGTTCACCTGGCCCATGCCCCAACCCCCCCTCCAACCCACCCCCATGGACCCCATCACACCGCCTGCTGGACTCTGCCTCCCTGCCTCTGTACAGGCAGCACCAGCTCTTTTCCTCCCTTCACACTTGGCCACTTCAGGGTCTTCATGGTCTTCATAGACTGTTTTCCCTGTTTTCCCCTCTTTCTTCCTTCACACTTGACCACTTCAGGTGAATGTACATGTTCCCTGTTTTCCTCTTTTCCTGTTTTCACCACTAATTTCAATGGTCTCATAGACTGTTCCATCCCTTCACACTTGGCCACTTCAGGTTTACATGGTCTGCATAGACTTTCCATGTTTTCTCTTCCTTCACACTTGGCCACTTCAGGTGAATGTACATGGTCTGCATAGACTGTTCCATGTTTTCCTCTTTTCTGCCTTCTTTTTTCTCCCTGAAAACCCTGCATCAGCTGGACTGCAGGGTCAGTTCTCTACTGGAAAAGATCACAGCGTGTTTTGGGGTTCGAGGGTCACACTCCTACACAGGCTGAAACTGGTGTTGATGTCGGCCAACACGCAGCAGGACAGGCTGTGGGTCACACTCCTGCACAGGATGAAAGTGGTGTTGGTGTAGGTCAACACGCAGTTGGGCAGGCTGTGGGTCACACTCCTGCACAGGATGAAAAAGGCGTTGATGTAGGTCAACACGCAGTTGGGCAGGCTACTTTCAGTCAGTCATGGGCATGACCATCCCACCCCTGACCACATCCTCACCATGAGAAAGAGTGGTGAAAGGACGTTCCCATCCCTCCTGTGATGAGACCATCCCACCTCTGAGTGGTGGACAGGAAGTTCCTATCCCTCCTGTGATGAGACCATCCCACCTCTGAGTGGTGGACAGGACGTTCCTATCCCTCCTGTGATGAGACCATCCCACCTCTGAGTGGTGGACAGGACGTTTCCCATCCCTCCTGTGATGAGACCATCCCACCTCTGAGTGGTGGACAGGAAGTTTCCTATCCCTCCTGTGATGAGACCATCCCACCTCTGAGTGGTGGACAGGAAGTTCCTATCCCTCCTTTCATGCCACACTGTCTTTTTCAGACACAATGTGCTCCCCCTTATTCAGTTGTCTGTATCCATTCATGCCCTCTGGGAGCCCAGCATGACTTGGGTGCTCTGTCCAATACACACATGTGTTGTTCTGAAGCATTGGGCACTCTGTCCAATACACACATGTGTTGTTGTTCTGAAGCATTGGGCACTCTGTCCAATACACATATGTGTTTTGTTCTGAAGCATTGGGCACTCTGTCCAATACACATATGTGTTGTTCTGAAGCATTGGGCACTCTGTCCAATACACACGTGTTGTTCTGAAGCATTGGGCGCTCTGTCCAATACACATATGTGTTGTTCTGAAGCATTGGGCACTCTGTCCAATACACATATGTGTTGATCTGAAGCATTGGGCACTCTGTCCAATACACATGTGTTGTTCTGAAGCAGTCTGTGCAGCACAGAGGAACACACAGAACACTGTCCTAAAGAGTTCTCTGCTAC
Organism: Conus betulinus; assembly: GCA_016801955.1. Lineage (NCBI taxonomy): Eukaryota > Metazoa > Mollusca > Gastropoda > Neogastropoda > Conidae > Conus > Conus betulinus. The sequence continues at coordinate 50,364 of JADBJO010004562.1, forward strand.
TGCATCACATGATACCAACCCCACCTGTCCCCTTTCAGGCTTTTGTCACAGTTCACATCAAACTGAAGAATTCACCACAACAAACTGAACACTGTTCACATCAAACTGAAGAATGTAAAGAGTTTTCTGCTAACTGCATCACATGATAGCAAACCCACCTGTCCCCCTTTGGGTTGTTGTCACAGTTCACATCAAACTGAAGAATGTACGAGTTCTCTGCTAACTGTATCACATGACAGCAACCCCATCTGAAGAACATGTATCCGGCTTCTGAGTCTGCAGCACACACCACTTTGATCCCAAACCTCATTCTTGTCATAAGCATGAACTGGTTCAAAATCATCCTGTCCTTGTATGGGACTCTCATATATACAAATATTTCATGTAGCAAGCATTTCTCAGCAAATGATGCATTTGTCATTATAACCAATGGTCCAACCTTGAAAAGGGCGATCTCTGTTTGGATCTCTAGGATCTGGCTGACCGTTGTTGTCAATCAAGTGCAGGTGCTCACCAATTCTTTCTGACTTTTGCAATGCCATCACTTTATTGATACCAGGACTCAATCATATATCATCTATATCCAGTACATTTCACCTCTGGGCAAACTGTGGATCCCCATATGCTGTTGTGTCACCCCAAAGAGGATCCCCCTTTCGCTTTGCCACAATTTTGACACAAGTGTATTTGTCAGTTTGCTGTTCAATGCAAACAAACCTATCTGGTTTAAACAGCTGAAAAAAAAGTCAACATGTGATCCATTTTTCTACACTGAACTCCTGAATATTCAGGCCAGTTCTGTGTCGATATTCATGAAATTTGATCACGCAGCCTTGCAGTCCGTCCAGGTTGGTCAGGATGATCAGGTTCCTCAGTCTCTTCCTCAGTGCTCCTCTAGCGCTCCAGTCAGCCAGATTTGATGTGTGAACACCACTAGCATCATACAGCATCGCAACATCAATATCCAACCCTGACTGAACTTCTCTCAGATCTATAGCCTCTGAAAGCCAATAAATGGCTCAACTTTTAAGAATGAGGAAAAGGATCCATCTTTAAAAATAGTGTAGTGGGGGGGGGGGGGGTTTACAAGTCAGTCGGCCCAAACTGGTTTTACCATGCTCCATTAAAAAAGAAATGTTTCTGGTCATGGCAGGAAGAACCGTAAGTCTTGCTGCTTTTAATGTTCACAAGATTTGTGAGATATGCTTCCATGTATGGAAGCCACAAACACTGCCTATAGATGGTAGATGCTTTTGGACATTTTGTATATAGCATCACCTGGATGCTTTCAGCCGCTGTGCCCAGCAAAGAGGTTACAATTAAGAACTTCACAATGGCTTGGACACAGAAGAACAAACACCCAACCTGCCTTCAACAAAGCAAAAAGGAACATGCATAAGGAGGTACATACACTGCAACATTTGAAACACTGCAACAAATTTCATTTTTCGTTTTTCTGACAAAAGTTATGCCGCTCCCTTTACAGGGTGATCATTCCACTTGCTCCCATACTCTATGACAGATCTCTTCATAGCCAGGTAATACCACTTTCACCTTACCTTTCTTTCACCTCAATACTCTATGACAGATCTCTCTTCATAGCCAGGTATACCACTTTCATCTTACCTTTCTTTCACCTCAATACTCTATGACAGATCTCAGATCTCTTCAGAGCCAGGTAATACAACTTTCACCTTACCTTTCTTTCACCTCAATAGTCTATGACATATCTCTTCATACCCAGATAATACAACTTTCACCTTTCTTTCACCTCAATACTCTATGACATATCTCTTCCTAGCCAGATAATACAATTTTCACCTTTCTTTCACCTCAACAGTCTATGACAGATCTCTTCATAGCCAGATAATACAATACAACTTTCACCTTTCTTTCTATCTCTTCATAGCCTATACAACTTTCATCTAAATTATAAGAACCTCTTCCTAGCCAGATAATACACACTTTCACACTTCATTATAACCTCAATTATCAAGTTTCTGCACTCCACAGTTATGACCGATCTTCCCAGATAAACAGCATGCAAACCAGTGATTTTTGATCACAGCATGTACATGTACATGACAATTAAATTTTCAATAAAATCAGAGGTCTTCTGCACTCCACAGTCCGATCCCCAATCAGCAACTGCAAGAAATGTGATTATTCTGATCTCAGGAAGAAATGTACAGGCTGATTATCTCAGTCACTTCAAGCACAAAAAACATCTCTCACATTGTATGTAAGTTTACTTTGTGCTGTTCTTCTGCTCTGCACCAAAAGACCATTATTTCATCAACCTACGAACAATCATGTACGTACATTTTGATGAGGATTCACTTCTCAGCTGTTTTCTGAAGACTTGTGGACATGCAGATGCACCTTGAATATGCACACAGACCTACACTAGTTACAGACAACAATACACAAGGCAAATATGCACACAGACTTACACTAGTTACAGAAAACAATACACAAAAAACAAAAATCCCTAAAATTCGAGGTCTATGGGAATGCCCCCCTCCTCCCTTCCGCATCTTACCCCTCCCAGCACCCCACCCCCATCCTACTCCCCCCAAAAATGGTAAAACTTCCATCCCACATGGTGCCAACCAGTGTGTCGCAACTCAAGAGCACTGCAACTTTAGTGGGTGTTATCCTCTCTCTGGTCAAGCTATGGCCACAACTGTTTGCTTGTACAGTTCTTGTCAATCTCATTCACTTTTCCAGCATTTTGCCAACGCACAACACCACAGTGTGGCATTAGTTTGCCTTCTACTCATACTAGACAGACAAAATGGGGACTGCTCACTCTCGCAAAAGTTTACCCTAGATCTCTTGAAATCAGTAGTATCTGCTTGCACACCAGAAACCCAACAAACTTTGAGCAGATTTGAATCAAGTTTTGTTTTTGCTGAAATCTTGTTTTGTTTGCTGTTTTTCCCTCTTTTTTTTTTTTACAATTCTCTTAACAAATCTGCTGACAAGTGAGAACCCTGAATATCCCATTTCACAATGCTTCATTTCTCCACAAAGCAACGACATCTCAAATGGACAAAAAGTACATATCATGCATATCCATGATGAGTGTTTTATATGTACACATTATACACCTACACTTCCACCTCAGTCTCTTCCGTATCACGTCCCACACCTCCCCTCCGCAAATTCTTCACCTTACCTACCTCTGACTTGAAGTGTTGTGATGCATAATTCATGGAACCATGTGGGCACTTATAATGCGCTTCTGACAAGCATGTTGTGAATGCTAAAAATGATTATCATTATGTGTATGCAAACTTGTGCATGTGCAAGTCGTCAGACTTCCAGTGTAAAACCAATCTTCATGTTTACAATGTGACTATATCAACAATGCATGACTAATGATGGCAACAATAACAAAAAAAAGAAAAGTAAGACAGAACTCAAGCCAAGAAGGTTCCAACCTGCATCCAAAAGAAAAGACGTCGCTGGGACGACTTGAACTTGAGGACATAGACTCTGCCAGTGGTGCACTGCGGTACATGTCTGAACTCCACATCATCAGGGAAGATGATCAGGTCCTGGTCAACACACAGACACCAAGTGGTTCCCAGCCTGGTCATAACCTCACAACACAATGACAGAGTCAACTATCCGTCACACATGTGTCATGAACTCAGGTGGAAAAAATAAACAAGTCTTGATGTAAGCCTTTTCAGTTTAAACTGAGTGGCTTCTCATTCTCTCCTCTCTGCTGAAACGCGGCACACAGGTACGTCTCAACACTGACACAGTAAAATTACCAATAACTATCTATCAACTAACAAGTTTCTATGGTGTCCACCCTGAATTGTATTTGTAAATGGCCTCATTTCTGAACACAAGACAAGGAGGCTCCAGTCCTTATGTAAACCTTCATGATTACTTAGGAAACTTAGAGCTTCAGATTTTTGCTGAGGTATCACTATCAGGGATCAAATGACCCACAGCTGGTGAAAATGAGGGTTCAGTTTTGAAAATGATGGGACTAACTCCAATTTTCTCACATGCAGGTCTATTTGTGAAGAACAGAAAAAAAACACTTCTTACATTTTAACAGCTAAAATTACTGAGTAATAATTACAATGTCCATAAAACCATAAAAAAAAAATAATATGAATTAAGAAAACTTTTATACACATTTTACAGATCTAATGACTGGTGAATTATAGTTTGATGTCAAACAGATTCATTATATACAAAATATAAAAAATTTACACCATACTTATAAACAAATCAAATGACGTTTTCTGCAAATGAATGAGTTACATTCTACTGACATTCTTACATATAACATAGTATATATGCTTGAGCAAAATATTGTTCAAACAACTTTTCAATTTCAGTCCACTTGCCAATGTCATCATCATTGGCATCTTCAAGGAGAGGAAGTGAAAATTATGCTGCTTTCTTAAAGTGCAATTTAACTGATGTTGTTTAAGTTGTCACTTGCCAGCAGTTACCAATTACTTGATCAGTTTCTTCTTCTTGTCTTTCTGTCTTTAGTCTGTCTGTCACACACACACACACACACACACACACACACTCACTCTCTCTCTCACACTCTCTCTCTCTCTCTCTCTCTCTCGTGTACACACACACACACACACACACAC
>JADBJO010004562.1:60000-62500 GCA_016801955.1 Conus betulinus
TTAACCACTGTCTCTTGATCCACAAACTCAACCACCATGGCATCCGAAGGAAATCAGCAGGTGGGTCTTCCTGGAATCAGCAGGTAGGTCTTCCTGGAATCAGCAGGTGGGTCTTCCTAGGTACCTGAAGGCGGCCAGTGGTTGCCAGTGGTGCCCGTTCCGAGTTTATCAGTGTCCAGTGTGGTGTACCCTAAGGGAGTGTCATGGGACTTCGCTTGTTCCTCATTTACATTAATGACCTCCCCCACACACCCGTCAGCGGGTGCTTGATGTTGACGGAGAGAGTTTGTGGCGGGTTTGTACGAGATATTTGTCTGGCTATCATCCTTGTGGCGGGTTTGTATGGGGTATTTGTCTGATTATCTTCCTTGTGGCGGTTTGTACGGGGTATTTGTCTGGTTATCTTCCTTGTGGTGGTTTGTACGCGTTGGTACAGGGTATCTGGCTATCTTCCTTGTGGCGGGTTTGTACGCGGTATTTGTCTGGCTATCTCCCTTGTGGCGGGTTTGTACAGGGTGGTACTATCTGGCTATCTTCTTTGTGGCGGGTTTGTACGGGGTATTTGTCTGGTTATCTTCCTTGTGGTGGTTTGTACGGGTGTACTGTCTGGCTATCTTCCTTGTGGCGGGTTTGTGTACGGGTATTTGTCTGGCTATTGGTGTTTGGCTATTGGCGGGTTTGTACGGGGTATTTGTCTGGATGTCTTCCTTGTGGCGGATTTGTACGCGGTATTTGTCTGGCTATTGGCGGGTTTGTATGGGTTTTTTTTCTGGCTATTGGCGTGTTTGTGCGGGGTATTTGTCCAGCTATCTTTCTTGTGGCGGGTTGTGCACGGGTATTTGTCCAGCTGTCTTCCCTCTCAGCTGTTGGCCCCTGCAGCACGGCCAACACACGGTGCACACCAGAGGCGGATCTCAGTGCTGACGTCATCGGACCCACCTCGTCCCTTGCCTCTGGATCTTCTTAAAATGGCGTCGACATTGGCATTTGAAAAGGAGGCGAAGGCTGGCGTACTTTAGTCGAAAACAGAAGGAGATATACCCAAAGATACCAGTGGCACCCTGTGAAAGACCGTCATCAACTGCCAAATCAGTCTGCCGGGAGCAACCCTGCTCCATCCTTGGAAGCCTGCGCTGTGTTCGTTCACTTTGAGTGCAGGCACGCAGAGGCCATCCCATTTACACGACCATAGCCGTGAAGGGGTACTCTTTTACCTCGAGGTGCCGACCTTGAAGTTGTACCATTCCTACCGAGAGGCATCGGAGACTGGAATGAGCAGCCCCGGTAAGTCACTGAGACCAAATCATTGATACATGGGTATTAAGGGCCTCCAGGCTGCAAGAAATGCATTTTCTTTGTAAGTGCTTCAAACTTTTCACGTGTAGTCATAGCATAGGGCCTAATCAACAAGACGATTGTGATTACTGTGAGGAAGAGGAAGAAGAGCACAGTTCTACCCGCCCGTTTGATCCAGGTGTGTGTGTGTGTGTATGTGTGTGTGTTTAAATCGAAATATGATGGTAGTCGGCTTTCTTCTTAGTGGGAGTGAGGGGAATGGAACAAACAAGCTCATTTCTTTTAAGTAAGCCCTACAACATGTACAATCGTAGTGAACAAAGCTCATGTGTCACTGGATTTCTTTCACAGTCAACCAACGACACGGGCGCACACATGTGGAGCGCAGTGATGGTTCGATCACAGAGCCGAGCAAAGATAGAACGAAAAGCGGCACTTGAAGAGAAAGCGTGTCGCTTTACCAAGGCCGTCCTCCAAACATTGTCGATAGAGGCCAGTTGCCAGTTAGCGGACACCCTTGAAATCACGTGGATTTTGCGCGCGAAGATACGTTGCTGCGCGAGATCTTCCCCAAAATGCGGTCAGCTTCCTTGACCGGAGTCCAACGAAAAGTGGCCCTGCGTTCCCGCGTGACACAGTGTGTGTGTGTGTGTGTGTGTGTGTGTGGGGGGGGGGGGAGGGGGAGAAAGAGAGAGAGACAGAAGTCAAAGTCAAAGTCAAAAAAATTTAATTGTCAGGCCTCTGGCCCATAACAATGAGAGTGAGCGAGCCAGATAGACATTAGCTTAATTACAAAATATTAAGACACTGGTTTCTCAAACTCAGCGCCTTCTACACAGAGAAATATGCATGATTACACATTTTCATTTTCATTGGCAAGAATCAAAGAAAGGTTTGAATAATGATGGGTATCTGCAGTACTTATCAGGTATTAATTCATCCCTCAAATCGTTATATTTCGGGCATATGAAAAGAAAATGAACTTCAGTTTCAAGAGCATTGAAACAAAATGGACAATTGTTGTTACGGTTGTTTAGAGATGATTTATATTGCAAGTAGCTGTGTTTTAAGGGAGACATACCAATTCGAAATCTTGCTAGACATTTTCGCAAATGCACATTTTTAAGCTTAAACAAATACACTTTTGGAGAAAATGTAGAACCAAAAGTTGAGTATACATCAAAAAAAATTATGGGTCTCCAGT